>JZKD02S0166913.1:16043-28869 GCA_000966675.3 Picea glauca
TGGCCCCGGAAGTGAAAACCTGCTAAAAATAGTAAATTGCCAAAATGGCCAGAAAACTGTTTTGAGCCATTTGGAAAAGGTGGGTGGCCCCTGATATCCACCTGGATCAACAATAAATCTATCTTGAATTACATAACAATAAGCAAATGACAATCATGAAAGAATATGAATCAAAGCTAATAATCCCTTTCTCTTTTGAATCCTAATGACTACTTTGACTCTAATTACATCCTAATTGAATTCTCATGAAGAGAGAGCACTCTCTTTTATACATGAGAGCCTTGAAGATAAGATAACCATATCATTATTGAAGATCCACTATTCTCTCAAAATATTTTCCATTATTACAAAATATAATCCCTTTAAATCCTCACACATATCTCTCATATATCTTAGATAAGATATTCCAACCAAATTTCCATGATATTCTCCTTTAGAATGGTCTTGAATTATATTCTCAAATATTGAAATGGTGGAGGAAGTATTCGACAAGTCCTTTGAATTAATCCTTCACATATTCCTACACATTACAAAGCTCACACATATTTGAGATATATATGAAAACATGTTGATTTTCTAACATTTAATCACAAATTCCTTTTAAATACTAAAACGAATAAAGTGGATAAAAATAAGGTGAAACCCAAGTATATTTATGGAAATGATATCATGAAAGGTTAATGGGGCGATGAAATGTGAAGAAGGATGACGAGAAAGGTGGATGAGAATAAGACATTTATAAGCCCCAACACATAGGTGGATTGGCTCAAATGTCACTCTGATAGTAATTTATTAGTGAAATCCAAAGGTCTACCATGTTGCATGAGGATTTCCCAATTCCTTCCCTTTATGCATCACATTCTAGGACAAAACTCTTGGTGAAGTCGGGTAGTGGAAATATAGGGTTTGTGCACATAGCAGATTTGAATGCTTGGAAGGATTTATCAGTTGATGGAGTCAAAATGAAATCATTATTTTTAAGGAGAGCAGTGAGAGGAGGTGCAATTTTTACATAATTCTAAACAAACTTGTGATAATAACTTGTTAAACCCAAGAAAACACACAATATTTTAATAGATTTAGGGAAATGCCAATACTTCATAGCTTCAATTTTATTAGGATCCACCCTACACCGTTCTTTCTTACAATATGACCCAAGCACTCAACATCAGATGTGCCAAAATCACATTTAGATTGTTTGAGATAAAGTTTGTCCTTAGACAATAGATGGATAACTTAATCCACATGGGAAAGATTGGCTTGCCAAGTTTTACTATAAATGAGGATATCATCAAAGAAAACTAAGACAAAATGACGGAGGAAAGGAAGGAAGAAATTATTCATGAGGTTTTAAAAAGTGGAGGGGGCATTACAGAGGCCAAATGGTGTGATTAAGAAATAAAGTGACCTTCATGAGTTCCAAAGGAATTCTTGGGTATGTATTCATATTTCATGTGTATCTCGTGGTAACCAAAATGGAGATGAAGTTTTGTAAAGTATTGGGCACCACTCAATTAATCCAAAATGTATTCAATGACATGAATGAGAATTTCGTCTTTGATTGTGAGTTTGTTGAGAGCATGAAAATCAAGACACATGCACCAATTTGCTTCTTTCTTAGGTACCATGACAACTGGAGAAGAATAAGGGATGGTACTAGGATGTATAACAGTTGTTTCTAGCAATTATTAAACAATTTTCTCAATTTAAATTTTTTGGGAAAATGGATGATGATAACGGTTAACATTGGGAGGAAGACTGTTGGGTACTAGAGGAATGGAATGATCATGGACATCATGGGAAGGGAAAATTCAATGGGCAGTGCTAAAGATAGATTGGTGTTGGGAGAGTATAGATTGGAGGTTAGGGTGCACAAAGGGTGTCTCAACTGTGTGAATGAAATGGAGTTGGGAAATGATCCTAGAGTGATATTTTTTGAGTATATTTTCCATTCATTGGGAACTTATTATCTTAGGTGAGCTTGTTGTGATGCCTTGGAATTTATACTTTTGTCCTTCCTATTGGAATTGCAAGGTTAGGTCCTTAAATTCCATGAGAATGAGGCTGAGAGTGTGTAACCATTCAACACCGAGCACAATTCAACATCAAGCACAATGTCACAACCTCTCATGTCTATAGAAAACATATGAGATTTTAGGTGGTACTGACCAATTTGTAGGTACAAATTTTCACAACGCCTACCACATTTCATGGAACCTCCATTGGAAATCATGATTTCAAAATTGTTTATTGCATGGATATAACAATTTATTTCCTAGGCAATGCAACGATGAATAAAATTATGTGTGATAAAATTGTCAAGGAGGCTTATGACCTTCCTGTGCTTAATGTATCTAATGAGCTTGAATGTTTGAAGAGTAGAGAAGCCAGTGAGGGTATGCAATGAAATCAATGGTTCAACCTATGGTGGATCAGAGGGTAGAGTAGGATCATTTGTTTTGTGTAGTTCTTCAACTAGGTAAACTTCGACCTCCTCATCAACAACATCCTCATAAATGACCATAAAAATATTACATTCCTTACACTTCTTCCTTGAAAAATATTTTTCCTCAAAATTATAGCAAAGACCCTTGAATTGGTGCCCAACCATTTCTGTCTGAGTTAATTTATAGATATTGATAGGAGTGGAAAAAGACAACATGTTTTTATTTCTTGGAACATTGAGTAGATTCAAACTGAGTATGGGGGGGAGCCATGAAGACTTTAGCTCATATTTCATTCTTTAGGAAACCGAAAAAACATTCCTTGAAGAACACATTAGAGATGACCCATGTTATGAAAGCCAAGCACTCAAATGTGGCAATAAAATCTTCCATAGTACCAAATTGTTTCAAGTTGGTCAAACAACCCATATGGTGTGTATCAATGCTAAATCATTCATAAAGTTTGGACACAAACTTTGTCTAAGAAACATACCCTTGGCATGATTTTTTACGCCATTGCCACCGTTGCTAGCATTCAAGATCTAGATAGAGGACATTGTAACAAATTTTGTCCAAGTCATTAGTGATGCCATGCAAGGAGAAGCAGTGTTCCATTTTAGTGACCAAGCAAGTGGGATCTGAGCCATCAAATATTTTCACCTTCACTCATGGAAGCCACAGATCATGATGAAGGGGGTTAGACTGAAACATCCTGGAATTGGAGGAAGAAGAACCTTTTTGGTTGGAAGGTTTTTCAGATGAGGTAATGTTTCCATGAATATTTAGTAATGTCAAGATCTTGGTAGAAAAGGATTGAAGCTCATTGTTGATGTGGGAATTCATGTCGTGCTTCATGTCATGTGTCATGTGTTTCATTTTGGCATCAATGGTGGAATTGAGGCAATTTTCAAGGTCTCGGTTGTGAGTGTGGGTGATGGTGAAAGGGAAACATAAGAATGGGGTAGGTGGGCCCACATATAAAATGGGTTACTGGTGAAGGATACCACAATGATCTATTCAAGGCGAGGAATGCAAAATAATAGGTGGGAAATAAGGGTTTCAGAAAAGGTGGGTGATTCCACGAAATATAAAGCTTTAGAAGTGATATATACCATTGTGATCATGGTGAAAAGGGGAATCTAGTGAGATAGGTCCTAAATAAGAGTGCCAAGAAGGGGGTCAAGTCTATAGAAAAAATTAAATCTTAAAAATGATAGGTACTATGGAAGTCAGAGGAAAAGAGAGGAATACAAGGGGATATGTTCCAAATAAGGGTGTTGGTGGGACCACTATATGTTTTTTTTTACTTTTGCATAGTTATACCTCTGCTTGGAGAATACTGCAGTGACAATTTGCCTAATTTGTTAACATGACAAATTGTGTAGGAATTTCATAATTTGAATGCAAGAGATAGGTTTGGGAAACAATATATCTCTTCTATTTCTTTCCCAAGTGTTAGGGTTTTCAGGGTTCCTATAGACAAGGGTTTTCCCTATGATATAACTCTCTGATATACATGTGGGGTCGAATAGTAGTACTCAACTCGATATCTTAAGGAATCGACTAAGGAGGCTTGACTTTATCAATTGTAATACCCGATCACTCAGGTGCTAGAGAGTGTCTTCCTGAGTGTTGTTCTCGATGTCACTATAGAAATCAAGTGGTTGATTGACCAATCTAGAGCTAGTTTCAGGTGACGTAGGGACTCCCAATCTACTTGACGATATGTAGGAGTGTGACTATGTACATATCCTATCTGATACAATACTACTCGGAGGGGTACTGATCGGGGTTATAGTGGTTTCGAAGAAGGTGCATCATTTGTTTCGAGTAACTCCATTAAACCATCTATATTTCCAACATGTAGTCTTCCCTATCCATAGTTTTACTTACAAAACGACAGATCTCTATGCTTTAAAGATGCCGAAAGTATACATCTCTACCCTCATAAATAAATTCCCATATAGTTTCCACAAAGTAAAGAGCCATGATACGACTTGTAAGGTACCGTATGTATTATAATAAGCATAAATAGAAATATCGCTGTAAATATCAGCAAAACAATGAAGGAACAAGAAAAACAACACCAACAATAATACCTTGATTGAATGAAAACAACAATACTTTGATTGAATGAAAACAACGTTCACTTGCTTGTTCGAGGGGGAAACCTCCAACAAAGTAGAGCTCTATTACAATAATCCTCAAGACTCTCGTGCCTTCTACTCTCATTTATATTAATTCTATCTTTTAAAAAACATTAAGGGAAGATCTTTCTAGAATCAAATCTCCTATTACATTTGGTTACATTATACTTGTTCACATTATTAAATAGGCCTTATTAATTAATGTTAGCTTTTATTACATAGAAAGAATTATGTTATGTTATCTTTTTGTGAAGAACCAAAACATTTCAAACATTTAAAATAACATAAGTTAATATTTCAGATATTTGTACATGGTAAGGCCGATAAACCGTTACTCTAGAGACACAACCCTTGAACTAATGACCTCTCACCAATTGTGTTATTCATGAAACTGATAATAAGTAAGTTTACATTTTAATATGAATTAAAAATAAAACTTAATCAAGAAACGTTTTGACAGATTTTCTTATGATTTCTCAACTATTTTCCACTAAGTTCTAGAATATTCCTTGTTGTATATTAATTTGTTTTTACTTGTACGTCAATTTGTTTCTGGTTAAGCTAGTTTCAAAGTCACAACTATATCTTTATATTTCTGTATATTTGGTGTGTGATTTTGATATCAGAACGCAGGATTAGGCTAACTCCCTCACGGGAGGACCCAGGGTTCTGAGAAGACTCGCCCACAACGTTCACCCAGCGGTGCAGAGATGAGAGAGGAGAATGGAGAAGCTCGGTGCTCGGACAGGGGTCCGAACAAAGAAGAAATCAGAGGTGAAGAGGTGTTGGATGGGGCCAAGGCGCGGAGCTTGGAAGCAGAGGTTGAAAAATCAGAATGGCGATTCATCTACAACAAACGTCGAAATAATCGGCTTCAAAACGGACTACATATGAGGTACCCACTACAAGTTTTGGGTTTTGGATTTCCCCCAAGTTTAAAATCTCTGTGTAAAGCTTTTATTTTTTCCGGGTTATCTCTTTTGGGTTTGATAGTAATAATTAAAAAAGGCATTATTGTAGCCGAAAAGAAAATGCATAAGGGTTTTTCCCTGGCCTTGAATCTATAGAGTATTCGTTCCAGAAATAGCAGAATTAGGAGCCATTGAAATCTTAAGTTCCAGATTAGCTCCCAAGGTTATATTGGAATCGGGTACATATGACCTTGGGTTTGAGGATTTTTTTGGGATTGTCTTTTAAATTGATAAGAGTCGAGGGGATTTGAACTATTAGTCTTGTATCCTAACCCATTAAACAATATGACTGGAGATAATGTAGTGAGTAATGTCAATGGAATGAAATTGAGAGAAAAGTTTATCGCTGTAAAAATAGCCAAAATTAATTTGAAATTTGAAAGATGTAAGAGAGCTAGGCATATAGTAAAGAATGGGCTTATAGTTTGGGAATTTGATAAAGAATGTTTGTTGTACTTACTATAAAATGATAAAGGGGGTGCATGATAGTTGTACCCGTTTTTTGGTTCTCAACAAGTTCTTAGCTCTCATATGGATGTTAGAGATAATGCTTCATTAATGCATTATGTTGAGTTGGAGATTGGTTTGAAGATTTGTAGGAGGATGTTGAGATATTCTCTCAACTTATCCCTCCAAGAGTGGAGTTAGTTGGATCTGAATCCAGCTTTATATATGTGTATTGTGTTGTGTCTATAAGAGAAATAATACAAGTTATTATTGTGTGTGAATTTGTTGTGCAATGGATTCCATTTTATTTAACATGGTATCAGAGCCGAGGTAAAGGAGCTGCACGGATCCGATGCGAAGGACGTGATCCTGCTGTGCTGCTGCGTGGAAGAGAGTCATCGTTGAGGGAAGAACACTTGCTCGAATGCAATACAGGGCATGAAATAAATCTGTCGAATCCTGATTTGTCTTGATGAAAATCCTGTAGCCTCTTGGGAAGAACAGATGCTGCTGGTTGGGAAGAACAAAGCGTATCTTTTCAGATCAACGTCATCACCATAAAGAGGATTCGCCTGCAAAACAAGAACCTACCGACCTCATATGAAATATTCTACCGATTCCCCTGCAAAACAAGAACCTACCGATTCGCCATCTGCCCAGAAGCATGGATCTGTGTTGACACAAAGAATCTGCTTGTGGAAATCTGTCATGGAAAGCCGTTGGCCATAGGAAGCCCAAACTCAATTCCCGAGAGGTCAAATAAGAGTTCGTGAACTGTCCAATCGGTTGCTAGTAGTATTGTACATTTGACCAACACAGGAGTTCAATCTGAGTTGAATATTTTTCTGCTCTATGCATGTGTGGAGAAAAAAAGATCTATGAAGAGTCGCCCATCTCAATGTTGAATAAGTATTTGTCAGAACAATTAAGAAGAGAGTTGTTGTTTGAGAGATGCACGTGAGAGGGAAACTTGCAGAGCCGTCTTATGATCACTTCAAAGTTTGAAGGCTGATTTTGATAAGTTGTTGAAGGTTTACCCATGGTGAACGAAAAACCAAAGTTTATGAATATGGGGAAGCCACCGTAGATTTTTGCCCTATTTTTTTATTGATATATATATTTAATTATGAGTATTGTGAAAGTATGTGTTGTAATGGAAGAAAAGTAATTTCTAGTGTTGTTAGTTTGAGTTAATAGTTTAGTTAGAGTAGTAAAATAAGGACTCTTGTCTCTTGATATAAGCTGGCAGCCCCGGTTTCAAGAACAACTATTCTTATTGGAATTCACCTTGTATAATTGAATGTTGAGGACATTCCGTATCCAAACTGCTCTTCTAGACACTAAAGGATAGCCGAAAGCAAAAATCCGACAGATGGAGGCATGTTCATAGAATGCATCAATAATTGACATCTTTTATCACGGAARCCYCGATGAGCYGAGTTGTCAAATTGTCCATTGTACAAGTTCATGAATGATGGTCTGAAGCATTTATGCTTTAAATGAGTTGAATGGTAAGCTCGAAGAAGAGGAAGAGAAAGAGCGCAGTCCAGAGGCATCAGAGTGGGTGTAGGAGCTAATGAAGGCCAGATAGACGAAAGTTAAAGTGTTGCAATTTTTTGTAATAGTGTTTAAGTATTATAAGTTTTTTAATGTAAGAATTAAAGGGGGGTGTTAGAGATAATGCTTCATTAATGCATTATGTTGAGTTGGATATTGGTTTGAATATTTGTAGGAAGATGTTGAGATATTCTCTCAACCTATCCCTCTAAGAGTGGAGTTAGTTGGATCTGAATCCAGCTTTATATATGTGTATTGTGTTGTGTCTATAAGAGAAATAATACAAGTTATTATTGTGTGTGAATATGTTGTGCAATGGCTGATCTCCATTTTATTTAACAATGGATTGATTGTCTTATGTGTTTATACAACCAGAGTTGTATGTAGTTGGTGTTTATTTAGTTTACCATAGAGAAGTTGTATTTTGTAATGTCCATCTCCAATTGATGACTCACTAGCCTATATGTAGTTGGTGTTTATTTAGTTTACCATAGAAAATTTGTATTTTGTAATGTCCCCCTCCAATTGATGATTCATTAACCTACACTACTCCTTAGGCTATAGTCAACAAAGAAAAAGGAAAGTAAAAGTATCAAACCCTAAAGAGATATTAAATAAAATAAATAATTATATTTTAATCAAGTGAAGGCTTGATTTAGTCAAGAAGGAAAATCTAGAAGAATACTAGAAGAATAAATAGAAGGGATCCTACATTTTTGGGCATTATGATTTAATATGTATTGAGTGCTCTTCTGACCATTTTTCTTAGGGTTTTTAGAAAAAACCTTCTAGTGCATGCTTAGTTTTGGTGGTGCAATAGCCACCCTACCTAGACACAGGAGAGTTCATTTGGGGTCGTTGTCTTGTGGTATTTTCTGAATATATTGAAGTATACTGAAGCATAGTAGTGCGAGACTTGTGAAGATTTTTAGTGACAAAATAATAAATATCTCATTCACACATTTTGTCAAACACTTGACTAACCTGAGATTTTAGTCTTTTAATAAATGTCTTTAAAACTGAAAGCAATTGAAAGATAAAACACTTAAGTCAAGTAAATCACTGACCCATACTCTGATAAGGCAATAAATATACAAGTGATTTTTTGTCTAATGACCAGGGAAAAAACCCCACCGTGGGGAAAACCCTAGAGAGATTATTTCTATTATTCAAGATCAGATCTGAAATTTCTTACAATATTCCAATTGTAAATCAGAAATGTAAATGAACTTATCTCAACAATCTGATTTCTTTCTAGAAATTTGTGCTAGCAAGCTTCAACTGCCCACATGTGTCAACCAAACAGCACCCCGATTTCTGGGAAATCATGTCACTACACAGATAAAAACAACAACAATAAATGCACAAAAATCCGCCTCAAAAAATGTGCCAGCAAGTACAGTACAGACTCTACAAACTTCTTTCTTGGAAATCGTGCCTCCCTCTTGCTGTATGGATTGTCTTCTCACTGTACAGACTGCCCTTTCTTCTGTTGTACAGACTGTTATGATTTCACTACCTTGGGAACCATGCACTCTAATTAACTTGAAAACTATGTTGTTAAACTCTCTAGAAATCTGATCTCTCTCTCTCCTTTGTCTTTACTGTGTGTTATTCTCACATTCCTAAGCATGTATATGTAGTCTTCTCTATTCCCAAGAAACATAACCAACTTCAATCTAATGGCTATCATAGGTCTAATCTGAGGGCTCATATTTAATGCTCCTCATTAATTACAAAATAAGTAATAAATGCCCATTAAATACTTTTGGGTCCCACAACTTAAAATCACTTTAAGTTATAAAGTGCATTCTCTTTATAAAAACATTTTATTTAAAAAGTCACTTTACCAATAAAACATGTCTAGGAAATATGACTTTTATGTACCCCCCATGACAAAACACAAAAAACATGAATGAGGACATCCCTTGTTACATTTCAACACTCCCTCTTAACGAGGGAGGTCCTCCTGACATTTCCACTTCTAGGACCATTCTCAGACTCCACGCTATCTGCAATGGTTGCTCCCTCTGAACCTGAATGGTGCATATGAACTGGTTTGGTGGCACTGTGTCTTCTACTGATGTTTTGAGAAATCTTGTCTCGTCTCTTGGCATTTTCTAACTGGCTTAACTCATACCAATTTATCTTTCTGCTAGTACTAGATCCCTGAACTGAGGACTGACATTCTAGTGCACCTTCAGTCCTTTGAGCTTCTTGCTCTCCCTCTGAGTCAGATATCTAACCTGACTGACATATCACATGTTGGCCAATCACTATGTATACTTTGCCTCTCCATTATCCAATCAGAATTGTTCTGATGGGAACCTCATCTATTGCATGAATATGAACATAACCACATTCAAAAGTGATTACATATCCAACATCCTCCAGAGTCGAGAATGAGAGGAGATTAACTCTCCTCCCTGGTACAAACAACACCCCTTCAACTTCCAGGGTCTCTCCGAAGTCCAACAGAAACCTGACACTGTCGACTCCTCTAATCTGGTGAGTCCTATTCACGACATGACTAGGACCAATCTCATATATGAACAAAAATGAGTCCAACATTCCTATCATATGACTAGTGGCCCCACTGTCCACTATCCAAGTCTTGTCAAACTCAAAGCTATTGTTGTTGCCACTAGAAACATTGGAAACAAGAGAAAACTATTTCTGAAACTTCTCACTAAAGTCATTTATTTCTGCAGAGGCTGCTACCTGTTTCTCCTTCTCCTTCTCCTTTGTCCCCTTCATGTTGGGAAACTGTGCTACATAGTGGCCATATTCATTGCATGCAAAGCAATGAATTTTGCTGATGTCAATCCTGGAACCCTTCTTAATTTTTCCCTTTCCCTTTGACATAAGAGAAAAGTTCTCCTCAGTAGCTCCCTCTCTTCCCTTCTCTCCATTCACCTGGGTCTCCTCCTTAGTGAAATCATCCCAAAGTCTGCTCCAATCTGGAATTTTTTCATGACCCACAATGCATTTCACAAAGACTTCCGAATACTTTGTAAAACCTCTCAAGGCTATCCTCACAAGCTCCAAATCTGAGATGACTTCCCCCACAACTGCTAGTTCATCCTTAACTTGTGCCAACCAGGTAAGATATGGAACCACAATCTCACCCATGGTCATCTTTATTGAATGTAGTTTATCTTTGAGTGCCATCTTACGGTTTTCATTTTTAGCCTCGTATAGGTTTTTCAATGCCTCCCACATTTATTTGGCTGTCTTCTTTTCAGCCAGGTGTGGGATGAGTGGATCCCTTACTCCATCCAAAATGAGTCTCTGGGATTTGGCCTCTTTGACTTTATGTATATCCAAGGCAATAGGATCGTTAGGAGGAACTATCACAGTAGTGACAAGAACCCACAGTGTATTTTCTTTAAAAATAGTTGTCATTCTAACCTTTCATTGTAAATAGTTAGAAATGCCATCTAATCGGTCTTCAAGTCTGATGGAAGCCATATTCAAACAACTATTCCCCTTTTGTCTTTTCTCAACTCTAAAATCAAATTCTACATAATGCACTTCTTACAGAGTCCTTGCTCTGATACCATGAAGATTTTTAATGACAAAATAATAAATATCTCATTCACACATTTCGTCAAACACTTGACTAACCTGAGATTTTTGTCTTTTAATAAATTCCCTTAAAACTAAAAGAAATTGAAAGCTAAAACACTCAAGTCAAGTAAATCACTGACCCACACTCTGATAAGGCAATAAATAGACCAGTGATTTTTGGTCCAATGACTAGGGAAAAAACCCCACCGCGGGGAAAACCCTAGAGAGATTATTTCTATTATTCAATAGCAGATCTGAAATTTCTTACAACCCAAAAATTTATTAATTCCAACTGTAAATCAGAAATGCAAATGAACTTATCTCAACAATCTGATTTCTTTCTAGAAATTTGTGCCAACAATCTTCAACTGCCCACACATGCCAACCAAACAACATCCCATTTTTTGGAAAATTGTGTCACTGTATAGTTAAAAACAACAATAATAAATGCACAAAAATCTGCCTTAGAAAGCATGCCAACAAGTATAGTACAGACTGTACAGACTTCTTTCTTGGAAATCGTGCCTCCCTCTTGTTGTACGAACTATCTTCTCACTGTATGAACTGACCTTCCTTCTGTTGTATGAACTGTTATGATTGCACTGCCTTGGGAACCATGCACTCTAATTAACTTGAAAACCGTGCTCTTAAAATCTCCAGAAATCTGATCTCTCTCTCCTTTGTCTTACTGTGTGTTCTTCTCACATTCCTAAGCATGTATACATAGTCTTCTCTTTTCCCAAGAAACCCTAACTTACATAACCAACTTTAATCTAATGGCTATCATAAGTCTAATCTGAGGGCTCATATTTAATTCTCCTCATTAATTACAAAATAATTAATAAATGCTCATTAAATACTTTTGAGTCCCACAACTAAAAATCACTTTAAGTTATAAAGTACATTCTCTTTATAAAAGCACTTTATTTAAAAAGTCACTTTACAAATAAAACATGTCTAGGAAATATGACTTTTATGTCCCCCCCATGACAAAACACAAAAATATAAATGCGGACATCCCTTGTTACATTTCAACATCTTGGAGAGTGTCGGTTTCTATGTTGGAATCATACCAGGTTCCCTTGCTTGTTTGTAGCAGATTGTGTAGTTGTCTAGCAGCTAATAGTTTATATTCCTAGTCTTGTTCCGAAGCTGTTTTTAAAGCCACTAAAGATATTTGTATTGTTGTTCTCATTCATAATAAGATGTCATATTATTCTTCTCTATTTATGTCTGTTTACCATGTGTTTGATAATATTTTTTATTGAACAAATTATTTTAAGGGTTTCATATCATTTTCACATAGGAAGAATTAATAATTTGGGTCAAGGATATTATAGTGGTATCAGAGCAGGTGATCTTTCCAGCCCATGATTGCATCAAATAACTTTCCTTAGGCAAAGTGGGTGGCACACTTCAGTTTCATATCTTAAACTTTTAGAGTAGAATTTTCCAAAACAAATTGACTATTTGAATTCCTCTCAAAAAAATGCCTAATTTCAATACAACAAAATTAGCCAAAACAGAGCCTCTGAACAAAAGTTATCATCATTTTAATTTTGATAGGTTTTTGGGGTTTTTCTGGAAAAATTCGCGTGATCTACATTGAGGGGAAACAATGGGAAGGAAATCAGATTGTGTGCATACAATGGTGATTCTATCATCCTGTAATGCCGAGAAAGAAGGGGGG
>JZKD02S0166913.1:28875-47177 GCA_000966675.3 Picea glauca
ATAGCAAATCACTGAAGATGAATTCAAAAGAAATCCCATAAGAATCAGAACGAGAAGGAAGCATGGGAAACCAGGGTGAAGACAAAGTCCAACAATTGTTGGAATCTAAAGTTGTAAGAAAACTACAGACGACTTCTATCCAACATCAGACAACATAACTCATTCAAATCTAAGGAGGATACAATGGGACCCATACATAGGGAAGTCAAAAAAGTAGTAGGGTCTATAGGGAGAATAACAACACTCATATTTCAATACAAAGCAACTCATTGAGAGGTAGTAGTAAAATACCAAGGCCATCATTACCCAAATTTATTAAGGAGAAGAAGACATAAGTTCCATAACAACATGACCAAGATAGTGATTCCCTTAAGGGTTAGGAAGAATACCTAGCCACATCGACAAGTTTCCAAGAAGCATTTTCTTCACAAGACTATTACAATGCTAAATATAGGAACAAACCAAGGGAATGGAATAAAGCAATGAATTACCAAAAAAAATATGATCTTATGTGTAGGGTGGGAAGGTTAACTATTCCCTCTTTCGATGGATCAACTAAGAGTTCAGCTAGTGCTTGTGTGCAGAAGATGGACACTTACCTCCAGCTCAACCCAAAGATGGAGGCAAAGGAAATCAAGATTGCCACCTTACATTTAGATGGGGAGGCTCATGAATGGTGGAATCATGGTTTGGTCACCCTTGGAAATGATAACATTACATCGTATGTATAATTCACCTAGAGGTTGATGGATAGGTTCAAAAGGAAGGATCTTGAAATTAATTTCAGGGAGTTGGCCCAGTTGAGATAGACAGGTACACCGAGTTTGGTTGTCAAGGTAACTGATATCTCATAAAAAAGGTTAATGATGTTATTTACAGAGGGGTTAATTGAACCCCTGAAGGGTTAGGTTAAGGATTTTAGGCCACCGACATTACATGATGTCATTAAGAAAACTCAGGATACAACAAACACAATGTTCTGAAAGGTCCCAATAAATACCTTCATTCTTCATAAGGGGCATGCAACAAAGTTTCCCCAGCAGACGTGGATAGAGAGAGATAGGTTGGATGAAGAGACTCAAAGAGTTCTTAAATGAAATGAACTATACTTTAGTTGCAAGGATCCATGGGAACCAGATCACCGATATACGGGCAAGGGAAAGGTCCATTATATTGAAGTATTATCTGATGAAGAAGATGAAGGTGAGGAGGAGAACCCGAAGAATCCATATGACGGTCAGAACAGTGGTGAGGGACCACACCTTGAAATTACAGAACATGCACACCATTAAAAGAATGGGTCAAGAAGGTAACCATAGCCACATTGTGAGGAGTCCCTGGGTACTATACGTTCTAAATCAAGGGAATTATGTAGGGATAAAGAGTTACATCACTTATTGGCGGAGGGGCCACCCATAATTTCATAGATGCAACATTGGTTACCAGGAGACAAATTCCCACAAAGGAATTTGAGGTTTTTGAAGTAGTAGTGGTATATGGGTAGAACATGACGTGTACTCGGAGGATTAGAGGGTTGTATGTGACATTGGGAAACTACACGTTGACCAATGACTTTTATGTGGTGGAACTATAAGACACCAATGTCGTATTGGGAGTGTTAAATTTTGACCTTGATTTCTTCTGCAGATTAATTCTTTTATTTTCTTCAACACTTTGATTCCAGCTTAATACACTTCAACAATACCAAATCATAACCAAATAGCAATAAATATGTAGATACATAAGCATGCACATCAAAAACACATATACCTTGGGGAAACTATGTACAAGGAGAAAAACCCTAGCAAACGATATTCCTTTATTGCATTAATAATGTAAGATCACTTACAAATATCCACCATGAATGTTCTTCTCTTAAAGAGCTTGCCAAGATGACTTTGACCTAACAAATACCTAAAAGACCTTGCTGAAATACACCTCTGATATGCTCCCTCTATTGTTGATATACAACACTAGTATGATGCTTTGGTATGTTGTCTCTTTATCACTGATATGTGACTCTATTGCTTCACCCTTACCCTGCATATCAAAAACTGTGTTTAAGAGAGGGGTTGAACTTTGCTTATATAGTATGAAGAGGAGAAGAGATGAGATGATGCAACCCCCCTCCCCACCTGGGGTTCTGCAGCCTCACAGTCTCTGTATCGTTCCAATTGTTGATTTAGATCGACTCTTTGGGCTCCTAAATGAACGCAGATCAATTATAGACATGACCCTTTCCTTCATTTAGCGTAGGTCATGTTGCACCCGCACCCTCTGTCTGTACGTTATAGCACTCCTTAGTTCACGAGTGCTAGATCCTTTTCACTAGCCCCTTATTCATGTGTCCCTAGGTTGTGCCCTTGTGCTAATGCGTGATTATGGTCATGGGCAAGAGTGGTTTCCAACCAACTTGCTTTTCTCCCCGCAATCCTCCTTGTGCTGACATGTACCCCGTCAAGGAATATTATGGTCTGAGCTGGTCCTGGCCCTACAATCCCTTCTGTTCGTCAATATCTTCTCCTTTGGCGTTGCTTGTGATCAACGACTTCTATCAATCTCCATCCCGCCCTTCTTTCCTCTTTCCACATGTTTCCATAGATCCCTACGATCTATCGACACAGAGTCCACTCGAATCAACGACTACTATTGACTTCGCCTTTCCAGCCTTCAGGAGTTTGAAATCTCAAACTCATCTCTCTTCCATACTCCAACCTTTTGGAATTGGCGATCTATGAACACTTGTCTCATAAATCAATGGCCCTACCTTTACCTGGGTGTTTGAACTTTCAACCTAGATCAATGATTCAATGGACCTCTTCTTGATCGACGATCGAGATTTCCTTCGGGTCTCCATACTTCTGAGATTTCAAATATCAAACCTGTTTCTTCCAATGTCTTTTACTCGGGGTCTAAAATCTACTGACACGTGTCCCCCCCTGATCCAATGATTGAGGATTACTTCAGGAATTTACCCGAAGTGAATAGATTTGCGCCACGTCTCCTTTGAATCCAACTGTTGTGAATCACTTCGGGACTTTACTCGGAGTTCACAGATTCTCACCACGTCTCCCTTAGATCTCACGATCCAGATCTTATTTCAGGACTTCGGGTCTCCACGCTTTGGCAATCTCAGTTTTCAAACTAAAATTCCACTTCATCATTTCCTTAGAGCTTGAGATTTGTTGAAAAGTGTCTCCTCCCAGATCAAGGACCCACGACTCTTCGGCTCTTTGCGATATGGGATTTTCAAGTCTCAACTTCTGCCTTCCTCCAGATCTTCTAGCCTACTAACACGTACCCTCCTAGATTCAATGGTCCAGATATGATTTGGCTCTTTGGCTCTCCATACTCTGGAAGTTTCAAGTCTCAAACTTGATTCCTTATGCACTCGTAATATCTGAAGGCTCGCGCTTGATCAATTGAATGATTGTGATTCCTCCTCGGTATTCTGGGACTCCCGACTTCGGGAATCTCAAGTTTCAAACCACTCTCCCTCATGAGCTTACAACAACCAACGACTGTGATTCCTCTTGGCGATCCGACACTTGGTCTTCACCTCCAATGATCTGATGGTTAAGATTTATCCCACTGATCACATGGTCAATATTCTATTCCTAGGTTCTGGACTCCCGAAATCTCAAGCTTCAACTCCAATAAATTCTCTCTCCTTTGTACATGAAGTGTTAAAACTTGTGCACCTCCTTCTGATTCGACGGTTTTCGATCTTCTTCCCTATGATCGGACGATCATGGTCATTCTTCCTCCTGAGCTTCCACCTTATCTCGACTTAGAATATTTTGTCAATGTTCGAACGGTCTCGGCCTTTGAACTTACTTCCGCGAACCTGACTCCTTTGGGTCTTGCTTATTCTTATGAAAGCATTATCTCTTCTAAGATTATGGACTTAGACTAGGTCCATCTCATACATGCCTCTTGTGTTATCCATTATGAGCTTGATCTCCTCGAATATTTCGACCTCCCACGCACACCTTGCATTCTCTGGATTTCGTCAAACTCAGAATCCAAAGTATTTCTTGAACAAGAAATACTTCTGACCCTCCCGGCGTTCTTCTACTTGATGCACTCCTTGCAGATCTTTTCCTCATAGAGTGTTAAGTAACTATGCTTCTCCTGAACTCAACACAAAGTTCTTCTATGCACACTTGCATTAGCTCAATGCCCACCTGGAAGAGCTCTACAAAGTTCTCAGTAACTCTGCTTCTTTCTAATCTCGATAAACAGTTCTTCCTGTGCATGCCTTGCACTTATACTGATGAAGGTTCAACGATATCCCTTCTGAGCTTTCCCTTGAGGTTAAACCTCTGTCAACACATTATTTGCGGACTGTGTGCACTCCTTGCACTCAGAAACTCAAAGACGAGAAACAATTGAAACTCATCCAATATTTCACTAGTTATGCATTCAAACCATGAAAATGCATAAAAACATAAAATGGACACATATACATAAACACACTACATGCAACAAAAAATTATTTTCTATTATCTATGTGTGTGTATACAGATGTTTACAAAAACATGACTATAACATAGTCCCAGTTCTCTCAATATCTCTCTCTCTAAGAATTATTCTACCTCTTGAGTCTCCTAAGACTCTCTATGATTCTCCCTCTATCATTCTCATGAAATCTAATACAATATCTCCTTTACAAAAGATGGGCTCTGCAAGCTCATCCTCTCTCACCTAACCTCATCTATTACATTGAAGTTTCATAAATGTTTACCCAGACCTAACTACGATCTGGGTCTTATACAAGCAACCATTTAAGAAAATCCAACCACTACCTGTACAAAGGCATGGCCCGACATTTACAGCCTTACAACACAAAAATCCGTATAGGATTATTTCAAACTTAAAACAAATGGGAGGTTTAATGCCTCTCAATTTCTCAATTGTGTGTTTGTGTGCTGGCGCATTTGATGAGGTGGAACGATGCTCCTGCATCATACTCCACTGCTAGGAAAAACATGAGCTCCTTCTCATAAGATCCTCTTGTCCAGTGTTGAAATCCTCCTGGATCCCAAATTCTCTTCCAGAGTTGTCTTCTTTCTCCTCTCCATTTATGTTACTACTGCTTCTTTTTCCTCTTCTATTTCTTCCCCGCTACTATGGTAGGTTCTCTTCTTTCCATCTCCCCTTTGCTAATTGCTTCCACTGACCTCAACATCAACTTTCAGATCTCTTCTATCACCTCGACCAACTGTTCCAGTGACTGGCTCTTATTATGCAATCTTCTCTGCTGCACTTCCTTCTCCCCATACTTATTAGTGGGTAGATCTTCTCGATCCCCCATGCTATCTCTACTTCCCCTTGTGGCATTGAGTTTCCATTCTGCTGCAAACCTCAATTCTATAGTCTCTTCTTAACTGACCTGTTGTTCAGTCTCCTCCACTGACATATTGGCTTCTTTTGTTAGTTCTTCTTGTGTTGGGATATCTCCAATTTCCTCCAACTGCTCCTCTGGCTGGTATGCTCCTCCATTTTTCTCCAAAAAGGGAGCATTTAGGTGGACTGAGGAAGAAAAAGGAACATTTGACCAAATGAATAAGATAATGATCACTTTCCCGGTACTAGCACTTCGAAATTTCTCTCAGCCATTTGTACTGGAGTGTGATGCATCCATAGAAGGGATAGGAGTGGTACTGATGCAAAAACACCATCAAATAACTTTTGAGAGAAGGAAGTTGAGGGAACCGGAAAGGCTCTACTCCATCTATGATAAAGAGATGTTGGCTATTATGCATGCCCTGATGAAATTTTGAGAGTACCTAGTGGGAGGAATTTTTGTAGTGAGGACTGACCATAAGATCTTGAAATACTTTGTGGAGAAAAAGAATTTGAGTGAAAGACAACATAAGTGGGTGAGTAAGTTACAATCCTAGGACTTTGATATTCAATGTTTTAAGGGAAATAAGAAGGTTGTTGCTGATGGCCTTCAATATTTTCCCTTGCCGAGGTGTCAACAGATTGGAAGTTTACACTCTTGCTGGAATATTCCAAAAATAAATTTTCCTATGAGATGATGGAAGGTACCAACCATGATGAAAAATACTGAGAAGTGGATGATATCATCTACTACAAGGAAAGGATCTATCTTGTTCCTGAATCCATGCTCAAGGATAAGATCTTGAGGGAAGTTCATAACGCCCCTTTAGATGGCTACCCATGTAACTTGAAGACTTATAGACATGTGAGAGAGATTCTCATGGAAGGGTCTCAAGGAGGATGTACTACGATACGTGAGGGAGTGTAGGGCTTGTCACCAGAACAAGTCATAAATGACACACCCAACATTTTTACTTCAGTTACTACCTATTCTAGAGAGGAAATGGGAAATCATTTCCATGGATTTCATTACAGGGTTACCAAAATTCCAGGGCAGGGATTGTATTATTTGGTTGTAGACAGGTTGACCAAATATGCACACTTTTTTTCCATTCCTTTAGAAAACAACACATCGAAGGTGTTGGATCTCTTTTTCAGAGAAGTGTTCAGACTCCACGATATTTCAAGGAACATTGTTAGTGACGATGATAGAAGGTTTCTCAGTGAGTTTTGGAAGGAGATATTCAGGTTATCTGGGATGGAGTTGACACCTAGTACTAGCTATCACCCTTAGACATACAAACATACTAATATAGTGAACAAATGGGTAGAAGGGTACTTGAGGAACTATGTGTTAGGACAAAAATGAGCATAGTCGATTTGACATTTCCAACAACACCACTCATCAAATGTTCATCGAGGAACTATATGTCAGGACAACAACATCACTCATCACATGTCCATCAATATGAGTCCATTCAAGGTACTTTGTGGCTATGACGCCCCATCATTTGTAGATTTGTCATTTGGAGAGAGCAGGGTTCCCAAGGCCAAAGACTAGTTGCAGGAAAGTTAGGACATATTGAGGATCCTAAAGGAGATATTGTAGGGTGCTCATAACCAACAAAAGGTGTATGCAGGTGGGCATCAGGTGGAGGATAGTTTTGAGGTTGGGAACCTAGTATTTCTTAGGGTACATCCTTATCGAAAATATTCACTAAAGAAGAGTGGTGCATAGAAGTTGAAACCTAATTTTTACAGACCCTATAGAGTGATTAGGAGAGTTAGAGAGGTGGAATATGAGTTGGAGCTATGAGAAGGAAGAAAAATCCATAACACAGTGCATGTGTCATTCCTTAAAAAGGCATTGGGCCAACAGGTCACCGCTTCGATAGATATTCCTCCACTAGATGAGGAAGAAAAATTAGTTTTGGAACTTGAAAGGATTGTGAATGCACGAGAACAGAGACCGAGAAGAAAAGTTATTCGAAAGTACTTGGTCATATAGAAGGGGTTTCTTGCAGAAGATGCTACATGGGAAGGTGAAACTTTTACAACACCCTAATCTAAAATTTCTTGAGGAAGACCAATTTTGGGAAGGGAGGACTGTAATGTCCCCCTCCAATTGATGAATCGTTATCTTACATGACTTTAGTAGGGTATAGTAAACAAAGAAAAATGGGATTCAAAGTATCAAACCCTAAAGAGATGTTAAATAAAATAAATAATTATATTTTAATCATGTGAGGGTTTTATTCGGTCAAGAAGGAAGATGTAGAAGAATCATAGAAGAAGAATAAATAGAAGGGATCCTACCTCTTTGGGAATTATGATTTGATATGTATTAAGTTCTATTGTGGCTAGCATTTTTGTTAGGGTTTTGGGAGAAACCCTTCCAATGTAGGTTTAGTTTCGGTGGTGCAATACCCACCTTAGCTAGACAAAGGAGAGTTCATTTGGAGTCTTTGTCATTTGGTATTTTTCGAAGATCTTGAAGTATATTGGAGAAGAGAAGTGGGAAAATTGGAGAGCCTCTATTTCTATGTTGGCATCATACTAGGTTTCCTTGTGTGTTTGTAGTAGATTGTGTAGCTTCCTAGAAGTCAATAGTTTATATTGATAGTCTTGTTCTGCAACTGTTTTTATAGCCACTAGAAATATTTGTATTGTTGTTCCCTTTCATAATAAGATTCTGTATTATTCTGATCTTTTTATGTGTGTTTTCCATGTGTTTGATAATATTCCTCATTGAGAAAATTATTGTAAGAGTTTCATATCATTTTCACATAGGAAGAATTAATAATTTAGGTCAAGGATATTACATATTTTTGAGGTGTTTAGTAAGCCTTGTTGAATTATGATTATATGTGAATTAGTATTGTAGCACATGTAATAATGTAGCATGCATCCCTTTTATGTATAAGAGTTTATGCAACACCAAGCTATGAAATTAACCACTAGGTAGATATAAGGGTGGAAGGTGTACTTGTATCTATGATTGATAGTGAATCAAAGAAGTTATATTTTTTATTAAGGGGGGAATGTGAATATGAGATAGATTAATCTCAGCGTGTGAGTTATTTGGGACCAAGTTATGACTAAAGGAGTCTAATATGTGGATGAACCATGTACGTGAAGAAAATTACTAGAGAACTAGTGAGTACAATGGTTGGCACCCATGTATCTTGGTAGATTGATTTATTTTTATATGGACTTCACTGATCAGTCGTTTGTAGAAAAAAAATGTTCAAGCAATTATCAGTTTTATGTAGGTACAAAATAAGCACAAAGTTTGAAGATGAATCTCAAAGTGAAGAAAGCCCAAGTGATTGTGTGTCAATTTCCCCATCATGATATATGCCATCAGCCAAAACCACTTGTATGTCAAGTTTGTGGTCAACTACAAACCATTTGGTGTGATGGTTAGTGGTTATCCAAAACCACTTCAGCATTGTAATTTTTAAGGGTACACTGATAAAAACCCTTGAAGATGTAAGGTTAGGAATAAGCTATTGAAAAACCATGGATATGGAATTGGAAAACCCATGAGATGATTAAGGCTATATCCATTGGAATTTTCTTCTCCCATCATCAAATTGGTACAGATGAAACAAGAAGAATGATGTAGGAGAATTATCTCTCAAGGTTTGTATGCGAGATTTTTTTTCAATTTTCAGTAGCAATCAGATGGAATACATTGAAAGGGGAAGGAACATCAATCAACACCAACATTCCAGTTATTGAAGAAGTTTTTGTTCTAATAGATGAAGTAAAAGCTTTTGGAAAATCTTGTTGAAGAAATTGACTCTGTAAGAATTGCAGAGCTCTCATTGTGTTGAAAGACATGTGGATGATGTAATTGAATTTGATCTCAAAAGTTGTAAGCCTAGATGAGACTTAGACCAACAAACCATTATGTCATGAATTCTGTAATCCCATTGAGGCATTAATGGCCAGTATTATTAGCGGTGGTAATTAAGGGGGAGTGTTGAAATGTAATAAGAATTACTCCCGCTTATTAAATACGGTAAATAAAGATATATATGGTAGGTAAAGGATGAGTGGCAGACTCTATCGAGAGACTTCCTATCAAAAAAATGTTTTGGCTGAATTCTCGATGATCTCTCAACTATTCTCGATGAAGTTCTAAAACATTCCTTATTGTCTATTAATTTGTTTCTGGTTCAATGCAAAAGTAAACTAGTTTAAGAGCTTTTTGTATTTGGTGTGTCATTGTAAGTCTTTCAATATAGTATAGATTTTTTATCTTAATAAAAAAATAGACTCTTCTTAAATATTAATATTAAAATTAGTAATGAAAATCTTTGCACATATTATGAAAACATGTGCAAGTTAAGAAATTGTATGGCTACTTACACAATTACAAACATGTTCACAAAACTTATAGAGTAACCTTGCGATTGTTACTTAAGTATGTTGAAAATTCTTTAAACATTTGAGGTGCAAGGTGTAAATGTTTTATTTCTTTTGTTTTTATGATTGCATGGTTGATTATATGAGTTATAAATTTTGTGAGTATTTAGAACACTTTTCACCTTAAGTGGTTAAGGAAGATTTGATGGAAATAGTGATTGTGATTAATGCTTATGAATACTTAAATAATGTCAAAATGATTTCTGAATTTGAAATATTCTTATATTTATAAAACTATTCTTATATTTATAAAACGAAAAGTAATTATATTATATTATATGTTACATTGTTGATATGTTATAAGTCCTTATATTATAAATTATAAGTTAAAAAAATAGAATTGAATTGAAGTAACATTGTTATTATGTTGCAACTAATTTAGTTACAAGAAAAAAAGAAAAATACGACTCAATTGAAGTAACTTTGTGAGAAGTTACAGTGGTTTTATCTATTATCTTTTATTTTTTGGTATTTGGTGTTTATTTTAGGGAGGTTGCAATTATTCAAAAATGATTATATAGAATTCCTATATCAAAATTTCTATGAGTTGACTCCTATCAAGGTTAAGAATAAATATGGTGGATTGTATAACGGTCAAGAATAAATATTGTGGATTGTATACGTATGCGGTTCCATCCCTTTATTTTCGCAAATGGTTTCGTTGTGAGGGTAAATTTTAATGAATTTTGTATAGATACTATTCTAATATAAAATAATTTCTGCAATCGATTTATTTAACTACAAAATTTATTTATTTTACTTTTATGGATGGTAGACTTCAGTTTAAAGTCTCATGAATAAATTGCTAGATTCTTTTGAAACAGTGGTCTTGTCTAGTCATGGATTCCATTTGAAATGTCTACATTATTTTCGTGCATTCCAATATTTTTTTCCCTCTTTCAAACTAGTATTTTATCATTCAAACCAGCGTAGTATGCATTGATACTATATAAACACAGATTTTTGTTTAATGAAGTTTATAAGTACTTCTACTTTAACTATATATAACTGATTCTATACAGTGCCTTTTCTATATATAATCTAGTTGGAATGTATATGAGATTTCGGATATTTGGAATGGCAGTGTCGACAGAATCACAAATACATAACAATATGTTTATATGGTGGATGTATTGTATCGTTTCCATATACCGTTTAATCTAAGTTATTAGATAATTAAAATACATAATGATAAATAAGTAATATATATGTGGATTGTTAGGATTTGGTGACAACAAATTACCAAGAACAAATTTAGATTCTATTATTCTGCGTTGGTTACAATCAAATAAATCAAGTTAGAATATGGATACGGATTGCATTTATTAATCAGTTTCTTGTGTGAATGTATAAATTCATGTAAGTCTGTAAAGACAAAATGACTAAGTGTGTGAGAGACTCCAAATATGTTGTAATATCCATGATCTAAATACTAAGACAACCGATGCCTATGTTTGGTGGACTTAGCCCAATGTTTGAGTGAACCACGTGAAATCCCTATGTTTCTTATCTGTATGATTGTTAGTTATCATATGTGAATTGTTTTTTCGTCTTGTAATTCCAACAAGTGATATCAGTCCCTGTGTTTCTTATCTCTATGATTGTTAGTTATCATATGTGATTTTTTTTTTCTTCTTGCAATTCCAATAAGTGATATCAGAGATGGTTGAAGGAGTGTCAAGTTCTCGGAGAAGGCAGAAGTGAAATCTGTGTGAGGGTACATGAGGAGCCAGAAGTAAAATCTGTGTGAGGGTGCATAAATTTATACATCCCCGCAAGTCCCTACTCTCAAAGGGTGCGAAGACTTATTACTCAACCTTACGCTCATGAAAAATTGCTGGAATTTCCGCTGTTGAGGAAAAGGAACAATGCAGAGACATTTTTATATCCCCGCACTCCAGTGGTAGCGTGAGTTGGGGACTCCCTTTAAATAAAAAAAGTTGTGATCTCCTTAAATTAATTGGCATGGTACAGTCACATGGTAAAGTAAGGATCTCATTAAATTAATTCGCATGGTAAATCAAAGTGCGGTGAAAGTTTGAAAGGTTGACTTTTGTTTTTAAAGGCTTAGGTGAAAGTAAATGTATGAATTAAATGGTGAATGTATTTGGTATGGTGCGAATACATTATACATGGTGGATTTAATAAAAGGTTTTTTATTAACATATAAAGATAGTTATATTTAAAAATCCTTTTTCACCATTAATTTTTGGGTTTAACCTTTTGATTATAAGGTTAATACTATTATTTCTTCACATTTAAAAGGTCTTGGGTTTTTTATAAGCAGTGGATATTAGGAAATTTTTTGTGTTAATGGTTAAGATGTAGAATTCGAAGTTTGAAGTTGAAAAGTTCAGCAGTAAAAACAATTTTGAGCTTTGGAAGCTTAAGATGGGGGATTTACCGGTGCAACAAGGGTTGCAAAAAGCATTGGCAAGCAAGTCAAAGAAACCAACAACTATGACGGAATGAGAATGGGAAGATCTAGATGTGAAATCTCTTAGTACCATTCATTTATGTCTGGCAGATAAGGTTTTGTTTAATATTGTAGGAGAGGATACAACATCAGGCTTATGGAGCAAGTTGGAAAGTATATATATGATGAAGTCCTTGACGAACAAAATCTACTTGAAGAGACAGTTGTATAGTTTGCGGATGAAATAAGGTACAAAAGTTGCTGACCATTTAAATACCTTTAATACCATTATAGTTTAATTGACTAATATGGAAGTTAAATTCAAAGATGAAGATAAGGCTATTATACTATTGTGTTCGTTGCTTATGTCTTTGGATAATATAGTCACCTCTATTAGCTTTAGCGCAACAGAATGTTTAGATTATGACTATGTTGTGGGAGCTTTGTTGACTGAGGAGATGAGGAGAAAATCTAGTAAAGAAACCTCAACTTCAGAGGCAATGTTGATTAGAGGTCGAACCACAGAGAAGAATGAGAGAAGTTATTTCCGATCTAAGTCAAGACATAGAAAGGGTAAAGAAAAACGCTAGTACTATGGCAAAACATGACATCTCAAGAAATATTGTTGGAAGAGAAAGGAATCTGAGGAAAACTCTACGAAGGAAACAAATTTGGCTGTAACAAATTCATGTATGATTGATCAAGTTTTATCTGTTTCTAGTAATTTAGAATATCAAGAAGAATGACAGTTATATTCAGGTGCCTCCGACTACATGTGATCACATATAAATTGGTTCATTTCTTACCAATCTGTTGATGAGGGTGTAGTGTTTATGGAAAATGTCATTTCTTGTAAAACTCTTGGGGTTGGAAGTATTAGAATCAAGATGTTCGAAGGTATTGTTAGGGAATTAATGGATAATAGATATGAACCTGAGCTTCAATCAAATTTTATTTCATTGGGAGTGTTGGATTCTTGTGGATATAAGTATACCGGTCACGGTGGAGCACTTACATTGTCGAAAGGTAATTTAGTAGTGATGAAGACAACAAAGGTTGATAACGTTTATAAGCTGGAAGGAAGTACTGATGTGGCATCTGAAGTGATAGATGTATCTTCTTGTTTATGGAAGAATCATCAAGGTCATAAGAGCAATAAATAATTGCAGGTACTGGTAAGAGGTTAATCAGTTCCAGGCTTAAAATATTTGTTTATGAATTCCTGCTTGTTTTATATATCTGCAAGTTATGATGATGGTATAAAGGGATGTTGTGTGTGGGAGCATAATTCTCAGAAGGTCATCATTAATAGAGATATAGTATGTATGGAACAACCAAAAGGGTTGATTCAACATCACAACTGTAAATTTGTTTGTATGCTAGATAATTCATTGTATGGCATATTGGTACCCAGACAAATATACAAGAGGTTTGAATCCTTCATAGTGAGTCAGATTTTTTCAAAGGGTACAAATGACTATATGATTTATAGTACATTCACAGTATTGATGTTATTTGCTGATGATATGCTCAATGCAAGCCAAAGCATGGATAAAATCAGTAAGAAATTGACTCAGGTGGACAGGACAATTTAGATGAGGGATCAAGGAGAAACAAAAAAAACTATGGGCATGGAAGTATACAGATATGGTAATGGTAACCTGTGGTTGGAGTTCAGTATGAACATTGTAAAACTAGTTTTAATCCCTCTTGCTTTCCATTATAAGTTTTCTTCAAGCATAAGGCCTCTCTATCAAGAAGAAAAGGTTATGTCTTGTGTAATTTCAATAGGAGGTTTGTTGTATGTGATGAAATGATTAAGACCATATGTTTCACATGCTAATGATGTTTTCAGATACGTGACAGATTCAGGTGTTGCAGTGAAATGGGTGCTTCAGTGTTTGAGAAGCACAAATGTCACCTATAATGGTTACACTGAGATGGTATGGGATAATTGTAATGTATATTTTACAGGTGTTTTGGATAGGAGGAGATCTATGACTAAATATGTCTCACAACACAGTTGTGGAAGACATGTTGGAGGTGGAGTGACCCCGCAGGAAATCCAAACTCGTGCAAGGGACACAGGCGAGATCATGAAACCAATTTTATTAGAGAAGCTGCAGTGGTGCTTGTCTTCTCTTGGCTTGCAAAAAAGGTGATGAAAAAAATGAAGGAGCAAGGTATCAGGTTAATTGTTGTCAAGGTGGAGATTGTTGGGATTTGGTGACAACAAATTACCAAGAACACATTTGGATCCTATTATTCTGCGTTGGTTACAACGAAATAGACCAAGTTAGAATATGGATAGGGATTGCATTTATTAATCAGTTTCTTGTGTGAATGTATAAATTCATGTAATCCCGTAGAGGGTGTGTGAGAGACATGCAAATTTGATGTAATCTCTATGATATAAATAATAATACAATTGATGCCTATGCTTGGTGGACGTAGCCCAACATTTGAGTGAACCATGTGAAATCCATGTGTTTCTTATCTTATGATTGTTAGTTATCATATATGAATTGTGTTTTGTGCTTGCAATTCCATTATAATTTATTTAAATCACATATTAAATAAGCAAAATATTTATAGAAAATCATAATTACATTTTATACTACTTCATAACGACATTGCATAGCTATTATGATCTAACTTATACATATCCACATTGTTGAACTATTCTATATAATTCCACTTCAATAAACTATTATCTAAAAGTATACATTGTACAATTATTATGCCATATTAGTTTAAAAACTAATAATTAGTGAAATAGATAGAATAAATTGCTACTGTATTTATATTCTCCATAAAATTTCAAGATTTAAAATGTGGAGTTATATATGTGTGGGGATGGTAGTGTTGATTTAACATGCTAAAATAGAAAAAAGAAAATTGTTAAGGGTAAAATTACCTTTGAGTGTTAAATTATTTTAATACACACATTTCTTTTATAAGTTTTAGTTGCATGATGTACTTTACATAAATATCAACTTAATATAAATTTTACACAAACATAAAAAAAAAATTTGTTATGTGTTTGTGCAATCATTAATGGATAAGTGGTTGGCACTAAAGTGAGCGTTTTACAGGTTTTACACATGGTTTCAAAATTATTGCATAATCTTATTGCATCTATATTTACATAACAATTACATCCTCTATTACCCAAAGAAATTGCTACTGATGATACAAAATGTTTTCCTTTCACTTGTGAACAATGCTTGTTGGTATGTTTTGTCTACTCAATTGATTAAGTAGATAATTTAATTGATGTAAAAAAATGACACGACAAATAGGTGTTACATATGGTATCAGATCATGGTTCGACATATTAGGACCATGGACCCATTACATCTTACATGCTTTGTAAGAATTGAATATGTATAAACGTGAACCAATTAAAATTGAATTTTCTTCTTATGATATGAAACTCTGGAAAAAAGAGCAAAAGGAGGTAGGTCTAGGATTTTTAGAGGTCAAGGTATGCATTCTCCACAACAACCTACACCTCTAGACTATCCACCCATAGAAGAAAAACATGTTTAGGAACAAGAACACATTTCTACTGGAGAGTTAATGAATATTATGCGGTCATTCCAGAGATTCTCCAATCCATTAATGAATATATTAGAGAGAGAAGAGGGCGGAGTTTCCACTCACACTGATGGATATAAAAATTCTACTAGCAACCACATGCATAGAGAGTTAGAGAAGGTAATTTTTTTAGAGTTTTGGGGATCTACCGATTGATAGGTAGTTGAGGCTTGGTTAGAGAATATGGCTATGGTTTTTTCCTTGATGTACTACACCTCTAACCTTAAGTTACACATTGATGTCTTCAAACTAAAAGGATGTTCCTTATTGTGGCCGAGGGCACTTCAAGCACAATTACGGATGGATATGTATGATATTTATTTGGAGTTCATTGATGATCATTTTCAAAAACAATATTAATCTAAAGAGTTCATTGATAGTCAATTGAATGAATTCAACTCATTATGGTAGGGAAATGGATTAGTTCCAAATATGAGTCCATATATATGGAATTGTTGAGATATGCTCTATATCTAAACACTGAAAAGTTATAGGTTAAAATGTTTGTTTTCAGACTGAACAATAATATTATAGAAAATGTGAAGGTCCTAATGCCTTATATCTTTCATGAAGTTGTTGAAAAGGCCTTTATAGTTGAAGAGGAGTATCCCTGACTTTCATATCATACCTACAACTAAAGAGGAGTATGTGCAGGGGTGAAAGCTATATTTTGTATTATCTATGAATCAAAATAAGGACTTTGTAAATTTAGAACAATACCTAGTATCTTTAAAATTTAAAGACTTATTTCAAGAAGAATTTCCTCGATTACCACCCTAAAGAAAACTAGAGTTCACAGTTGAAATGAGACCTAGAACAAAACCTATCAAATGAGCTTTGTATTGAATGATGAAACCAAAACTAAGAGAGTTACAAATACAATTCTAGACTTAGGATTTATTGACCAAGCATACCACCATGGGAAGAATTAGTGATATTTGTAAGGAGTAAAGATAGAATGCACAACCTCTCTATTGATTATTGACAATTGAGCAAGTTGATAATAAGGAATCAATATCCTTTACCAAGAATTGATGACTAATTTTATCAAATAAAGGGATCAAAAATAGATTTTAGATTGTGATATCATCAATTGAGAATTAAGGAGGAAGATATTCCAAAAAAGAAATTTAAGACAAGGTTTGGACACTATGAGTTTGTGGTATTACCATTTATGATTTGGATTAATAAATTGTCCATGTGTGTTCATTATTTTGATGAATATAGAATTTCAAGAATATTTGAATAAGTTTGTGCAAGTATTTATAGATGATATTTTGACATATTCACAAACTACAAAAGAACACGATGAACATGTATAACTAGTTTTAGAATGTCCTAGACAAAGCAAGTTATATAGAAATTTATCTAAATGTTCATTCTATTACTCTAAGATTAATTATTTAGGACATATTATATCAAAAGAAAGAGTTGCAGTTGATTAAGAAAAAATCAAGGAAAGCATGGAATGAGCAACACATACAAATGTACATGAAGTATGTAGTTTCATGGGATTGATACGTTATTATCGAATATTTGTTGAAGTATTTTCAAACACTACAAACCCTATAACATAGTTGCAAAAGAAAAATAAAAATTTGATATGGATAGAAAAATGTGATAAAGCATTCTAGAAACTAAGAGAATTGTCAACAATGAATCCTATTCTAAAGGTACCCAATATGGATCAAGACACTTTAATATGCACATGTGTCAAATGAAGGACTCGATGGAGTACCGTTGATAGGAATATGTGAACACACCATCAAATGTGAGAAAAATCCCAGTCTGAGGTTGTCTAAGTAACCTAAGTCGTTTGTTATGACTCACCCTGATGAGTTTTATGGCTCCATTGGCCGATAAAGGGATCTAATATAAATTGGGAAAATAAAACAACAAACTAATTATCTACTATGTATATTTATGTTCTATATATACAAAGTGTACAAATATACAAATTGTAATATTTGAGAAAAACCTTGGAAACTAAGTTTGTAAAAGAGAACCGAATCTCAGGAAAAATATAAAAAGAGTTCTAAGATTAATTACTAATCTACTTTTACCTTAGAAAAGAAAAGAAAAAGGAAGAGTGAATGTGTATTATGATGTTCTATCTTAGATAAACAAATTATTTAAGTTTAAAGGTGAATCTATGTTCACAAATCGAATAACAAAAGAAGAAAAATTACTAACCTAAAATTGGCCAGTGTTAAAAGAGAAATCATGGTTGTGTCTTCCCATACCAATCTGCTCCTGTAATATACATGTTAAGAGAAATCTATAGCACACAGTTTTATAATTCTAATACTATGAAATTCCAAGAGGAAGTGACTTCATTTTGACAATTAAGATCTTATTCATAATACAGAAAGGACAACTTTTCTGTTGTTAATCTCATGTGAGGATATAAGTGACCATTTACAATAAGAAATAAATTTCTATTGAACAAATAGATATGTGCATACTCAAAGTATGTGAACAAATTCAATATAGTTTGAGATTC
>JZKD02S0166913.1:62631-79702 GCA_000966675.3 Picea glauca
CATTAACCCTTAATTGGGGCATATTAGATTAGTAATGTTATTTTATTTATGTCGGCTTTCTCATTAACCCTTAATTGGGGCATATTAGATTAGTAATGTTATTTTATTTAGGTCGACTTTAGACCATTAGTTGTAATTATACCTCCTAGTCTCCTATATATACCAAGGAGACATTTTCATTTTGAATCAGCTTTTACTTTAACATTTAAGTGGGGTAAAAGGAGGTTTCCTCCTCGAAGAGGCTTATTATCTGAAATTATCTCTGTTTCAAGGCATTGAGTACTTTTCCTGAGGTTTTTCCATGCTATATTGATGTTTGGTTCTTAACAGTCTGAATTGTTACAAATAGATCATACTTTTGAAACGGAAAATACTTCATGGTATTCATTAACCAAGAAACAAACAAGACATATTCCCGTTCTTTTTGAGACCTGAAAATAAAATTAAAATCGCATTAACTAATTTAAGACAAGTTACAAAATTTTGATTCTGTAGCTAGTCTAAAAACAATGCAACAACTAATGATTAACAAACAAATCAAATAGAATTAAAAAACAACATAGCTTTATTTACCCAAATTAAACTGATCCAGATGGATGTCGGTGGTCTCCCACCTATTCCAACTGGTTCATTTTGTCAGTTTTATAGTTTGGCAGTTTTGTTTCCTAGTTTTCGGGTCCCTGATTTGCGGGGTCGTTTTGAGGCCCTAAACAACGTTTTTAGGGATCACCACAATCTAAATTGACCTTTCCAATGAGATATTGTGCGCCTAAAATGGAGATTGTATGCCAAAAGTTATGACCCCGAGAAGTTGATGTAGTAACTCTCATCTTTTGGTGCTTCATCTCCTAGGGTTAGGTTTTTGGATGTCTAGGGTTTTTGAAATTCCTATTTATTGTAAAAACGACTTCAGAGCCTCATTGTAATCATCTTCTTATGAATGAGAACAACTGTCACATCTCTTCTCAGAGATAAGACACCACCATTCCAATAAGCTTGTGTTCTGCTGCATTTTACAGTTTCAGCTTATTTCCTTATTGAATAGAAAACCAATTTTACTGTATCTTTGTTATCTTGTGTCAAGCATCTTTTAATAGTCTGTATTCATTTCGTTCTACTCATAAAATATGTATCATAAACATTGGAAAATGAGGATTCGTGCATCTTTGATCTCATAATAACATTGACATTGGTTGAATTCCTAATAATAATATCTCCCGATTTCTTGGGTTTCTTGTTTTTCCGTGGAACACTTTGTGTGTTTCAAACCTCAACTCCCAATATTCTCTTTCAATATCCCTATTCTACATCATATCCTGGTTAAGGATCATTTTCAGGTATGGGACATATGTATAATACATCTGGACCCACGCTAGGCATTCAGCACAACAAACCATTTCCCTATTAGGGAGAAATTGTCGGTGGTATGAGTGTGAAGGATTTTCTTGCACCAACTTAGCCTTTAAATTATCCCAAATTCTTAAGAATCCCTCATAGTCTTGGAGTAACAGGGGAAAATTAGAAACAAAGTCACATGGAGAATGACTATCATCTACATAGTCCGAGCTTGTATTTTCAACAAAATTTTGATCATCTATCATAATCGTTTGAATGGGATCATTCATTTTCTTGTGCCTATTCCTTATCATTCCAGAAAGGATGCGACCATTCCTTTTATTTTTAAAATCGACCTCATAGAACTCCTGTAAATGCGTAACGTGTTTACACTGTTCTTTGTGCTTCTCATTGACCGTTGGCTTCATAGACTGTGACTAATCAACAACACTTAACAAATGATTTCTCAAATGACTAAGGAAAACTTCTAAAGGTTTCTTAGGAACAAACATATGTATTTTGGGATCCAATATAGCCATAGGAAGAACCTCTATTTGGGCATCAGGTGAAATGATAGGGTCATTTTGAATCTGAATCTCAATTCGAAAATCATGAGGAGAATTAGGCGAAGCCTTGGGAGAGAAAGGATATTCAACACCCTGAGTTAAATCCATTATGGGGTCAATTTGTGGGGTTAAGAATTCATTTCTTACCAGAAAACCTTGCCAAGTATCCCTTGTGCTATCTAGATGAAATTCGACCCAGATGGGAATTAGGCCATGGTGAAACAAGCTGGTCTCAGGGTTAGGGCTTGGTCGTTGATAAAATTTTGAATTTTTTTGCAAGATTCTAAGTTAATAGAAGGGAACATTTAAACTAAACCCATGCAACAACATTAGCAGTTGTATGTGAAAATAGAACACTAGGTCGAAAATCCCTTCACGGGTAATGAGTTTCTTAATTATGAACAATAGACTATGTGAACTAGTTTTAAAAATATCTAATGGCATACCCTTTATGTGATATTGGGACTTCTTGGACGCCAATAGAGACTGCAATGGAATGTTGGTTACCCTTATGTTTTTAAATCATCTATCACCTATCTGACGAAGACTCATTTCCTTAGCAATAAATTCCTCCGTGACCTATAACTGAACATCCCAAATTTTGGCTTTGGTGCCATCAAAATTCGTAGGAAACGCTCTAGCCACTTCTAAATTAAAGCCATTAAATGATTGTATAAACCTTAACCAACCGACCTGGGAAAGCCTACCCATTGTGTCATCACAGAACAACAAGGTTTGTAGGCCATTCGGCTCTATCCTCAGTACGGGTGCCATAAACTCAATAGGGGTAAACTAGAAGTCCGAGAAACAATTTTCATTAAGGGGAGAATGGTGCAATCGCAACAGACCAAGCCCATAAACAGTGAAAGAGGTCGAATGAACATACTTGGTGGTAAGCAAACACTTGAATGTTTGAATATGCTCTACCATTATCTCCGACTCCAAAAATATATTTCCTTATATAGACTTGAGGACAGGGAGGATTGAAACTAACAAGCCCATGAAACCCTCGTTTCCTTGCACAAAATAGTGACCCAATTTTGAGGAAATGAACACAACAGAGAGTAATGATTCATTTGATAGTTGAAAGGTTAGGCAAGAATAGGTAATCATCATTGAAAAATAAGTCGTGATACGACAACTGTAAGTGTTGAAGGTTTTGTTTAGACCACTAGGAGAGGACAGGGTTTGGCAGAATCACATTTCATCAAATAATCAAGATTTTTAAACAAGGTTGTAGTTTAGGCTCGACCCTCCAAATTAACTTAAAATTGATTTAAATTGAACTTACACATTTCAAATCGAGTTTGGCTTTTAGGAAATCAATCATACCTAGGTTGTTGAACATCATTCATAGATCTTCCATTAAAAACATATTTCAAGGATCTTATTATTCAAAACCTAGATTAGTTAAGGAAAACAAACAATAATCTTTAACTCATGTAAAGGGATAGTGTCACAAGAATTCGATCAACGATTTGCACGACAAGAAGGTTCAATATCTTTCTTTATAATCATGAAATTGAAGATGGAAAACAATCAATAATTGACAGAAACATATTCGCAAGAAAATGATAAAAAAATGAATGAGACTAATTGACACTAACAATCACACCTTTGTAAAAAGTAAAATTAGTCAATTCGATGTATATAAACATATTAGGAACTGAGTATAAGAAGTGATTTTGTATTTCAAATAACAATGAAAAACAAAATGCTAGTTGGGAAGACGAAAAATGGTGACTCACTAGGGGAAGCAGTTATCTATGTCCTAGTAAAAATATCACATCATGAAGACTAAAAGCATCATCTTTTCAGATATCCAAGTTTCCTCTGAGAGTTTCTCATTTGGTATATACAGATATTATCACTGGTGTAGACACAATTCACAAAATGAGGAACAAAATTTTTCTAAGGATTGAGATATGAAAGAATGTTTCCCCTAGGGGTCATGAGAGTTTATGAGTATGACTTTGATACCACATGAATGGACACTATTTCCAATAGGATTTCATAGCCTCAACCTGGTTTCCTTTTAACATAATAAGATTCTTCTATCCCATCTAGTAGTTAAGAACACATGGTACATTGACCCTTGAATTATTGATCTTGATTCTTTTGGAAATTTAGGAACTAGCTAAAGGTCACAACTCTGTTTTGGTGACTAGCTAACAACAACGTCATCCATAGAGGATGAAATCTCATCAAACTAGTGTGTAAAAATTTGTTGATGCTCATTTAATTTATGTTTAGCTTGTGTTATGGTCTCTTCTAGTTTAAGTAAAGCATTAGTTCGACTTTCTAGGGCAGGGAATTATTCCTCGTGAACCTTTTGGGATAGCTGAAGTGATGGTAACATGACATTAGGAGGAAGGATAACCTCTCTTCCATACAAAAGGAAGAAAGGGTATTACTTATGGATGCTTTAGGGGTGACCCTATCAGCCCATAAATCATTAAACAAGGATGTGTGCCAATTTTTGTGATTGTTCGATACTGTTCTTTTTAATATTTTGATTAAATTTTTATTCGTTAATTCAGCGAGACCATTTCCTTGGGGTAATAGCTAGCATAATATTTTAATTTGATTCATTTTTATAAAGAATAAACATTCATGTCCAATGAGGAAAAATAAGAAGCATTGTTGAAAACTAGACATTCTGGTATCCCAAAACACGTAATGATACGAGTTTCTAGGAACAAAATCACCTGATTAGTGTTGACCACTCTTAGAGGCATGGATTTAGACCACTTGGTAAAGTAGTCTGCTTCCATGAGAATGAACTTATGATGATATGAAGAGGCTGGGTTTATCGACCCTATGATATCCATGCCCCATTGTTGGAATGATGCATCGATTGTAACAAGATGCAAAGGGAAAGTGACTTTCTTCACTCATCCTGCATCCTTTTGACATATTGTGCATTTGCGGGCTATGGCATGGGAAGTTTTAAATAGTGTGGGACAATAGTACCCAACTCTAAGGACTTTATGAGTGATTTTTTCATCACCAAAGTGATGGCATACATTACCAGAATGAAATTCAACCAATACCTTTTCATATTCTTCCTGTTTTAGGTAGCGTAATAATACACCATCAATTTTTTTTTTCTGAAAAAACATCATTAATTAATTTAAAAGGTGCATATTTGAGCCTTAGTTCTCTTATCCTTTTTGGGTCAAGATGTTTTGGATTAGTTCCATGTATCAAGTAAAACGTAATATCATTATACCAGGAATTTGGCATGGTTTGCATACAAAATATTTTTGTTTCATTAGACAATGTCTCACCCGATAAGATGGGTTTTTTTTCAAGTGGATTATGTGAATCAACAACTAATTTACAAATAACTTGACCTCTAACAATTTGGGATGGTTTAATCTCGATGCCATATTCTTGAAGAGAGGTCATCCAATGAGCCCTCTTTTCCCCAAGTTCTTTTTGAGCTAATAAATTTCTTACTATAGGGTGCGAGACAATGAATTTAGTTCTCGACTTCAATAGGTACAGTATAAAGTCTTTGAATGCTTTAGAAACAACAAAATATTGTTGGTCAACTACAATATAGTTTAATTCTTCTCCTTTAAAAGAAGAACTCATGAATGAAATGGGGATGTCATTATGATCGTCATTTTTGTGAGTAAGTACTACAACGCATGATCAATCTGATGAAAAAGTGTAAAGGGTAAAGTCTTTGGTAAAATTAGGACTCATCAAAGTTATAACTTCTGTTATATCTTGCTTGACAATGTTAAAGGCTTGGTTTTCTTGCGATGCCCATTTAAAAACATCCATTTTGATGATATTTTGCAGGGGTCTAACCATTTCGGAAAAACTATGTACAAAACATCTGAAAATTTTTATTTTACCAAGAAAATATTGCATACCTTTTTTGGATGACGGAGGATAAATATTAACTATGGCATGCGTTTGTTTAGGATCTATCATCATTCCATTTTTTGATACTATAAAACCAAGTAACATTCCCTGGTCAACAACAGAGATTGATTTCTTGGAGTTTAACGAAATGCCATACTTACGACAACATTCCAATACACTCCTTAGGTGAGATAAGTGATTTTTTTTATTCTTTGAGAAGACAGTAACATCATCCAAACAGACAAGCACCGAATGATTTATAAGCCCACAAAAAGCAATATCCATGTCCTTTTGGAAAGTGGCCCCAACATTAATTATTTCAAAAGGAATTTTACGATAAGCATAAGTGCCCTAAAGGGTCCATAATGTATTTTTAATATGATCTGATGGAGACATCAAGACCTGGTTGTATCCTAAAAAACCATCCAATAAGGATAGTATTTCATAACCAGATACCCATTGTAATATCTGTTCCATGGGTGGAATGGGGTAGTTATCTTTATCGAAGGCCTGATTTAAGTTGCATAAATCGACACAAACTCATATTTCCCCATTATTCTTCCTTACTGGGACTAAGTTGGACACCCATTGTGTATGTCGAACATGAAAGATGATGTTAGTTGTTAATAGTTTATTCAATTCTTTTTTGATTGAGGGCTCTAAATTTGGGTGCATATGTCTTAGTTTTTCTTGAAATGGTTGGGCTTCAGGGTTCATGGGGATTACATGTTGTATTATGTTTGGATAAAATGTTTTTAGATCATCATAAGTCCAAGAGAACACGTCTTTAAATTCTTTGAAAAGTTTAATAAATGTTGAATTTTCTTGTTGTGTACACCCCTTGCCCAAATTAATGTCATGAAGCTAAGAATGAGTCCCTAAGTTTATAATTTCATATTTCAGTGAGGAACTATTTGTTTTATAGTTAATTACTCCCTTAAATTTGTCAAGTAAATCATAAAAAATTTCTAATCTGATGACATATTTAGGGATATAATTTACCATGTTAGATAATATTTCAGTCGATCATGGGTCAGATATTTCTATAAAATCATGGAGATTTTCACCATGAGTGTTTTCATTGATTACAACAGCTTGGAAAGTGTCTTCCATATGTAAAAAAATTATGATCTGTTGATCATCGTCAAACACCCGCTAATTAGTGATATTATCCAGAATTGACGGCCTAAATATTAGTTCAACAGTAAATGATTTAGGACATAAACCTTCAACATGAAATAATTTTGATGCTACATTTGCCAACAAATCTTCTTCAAAATTACTAGATCCAAGAATATAACTTATATTACAGGAGATAAATCTATTAATCAAGTTCCATAACTCATTTTGGTAGTTTTTGAAATGAACAGATTCACAATGAATGAAATTTTTTACCTGCTTGACCATAATTGCATAATCACCGAATACAACTAGGCATTGGATGTTAATGCCAATGGCTTTCTTGAGTCCCTGGAAGAGAGCTTGATATTTTGTTGTATTATTCGTGCAATCAAATTATAATCTATAAGCAATGAATGTCTTATTACCTTTAGGATCTATCAATAAACAATCGACACTGGATCCTTCACGTTATTTCGACCCATTAGAATAAAAATACCAAATTCCATCATTCTCACAACTATCTACAATATTCACAACACGATCTGAGGGCATTACTTGCGTGTGGAATGATATTTCAGATCACTAATTAGGGTCTGAAATAGTAGATGTTTTATCAACAAAGTTCCCGAAGAAGGTATTCATACCTTTATTTTCTAATGCATTCACACTTGGGAAAAAGGTTCATTTGGATCATTCAAATCTATAACTGTATATTTAAGATAATATTCCCTATTGACCCTAAGTTTGTATGCATGACCATTGAGTGGAAACCACAAGTGAGACCAATATGTAGAATAATAACCATGAATTTGTTCATACCAATCTCTGTTGAGGAACATACCATACACTTCTGGAATATCTACTACTACTATGTCGATCAGTTAATGTACTTTTGTATTGGATGATAACTTGATCAAAAAATCTTTAAGCCCCCCAACCAAGGTAATATTAGTTCTATCTAGCTGAATGATTTTCATATCAGATGGCTTAACTTGAACATTGATTTTTTGACAAACTGACAAAGACATCACATTTGATGAAGCCCAGAGTCCACCATGAAATTATGCACATTTCTATTAAAGATATTGATTGTTAATAGAAACGTTGGCACATTATACCTTTTTCGTGGTGTGGGAGAAGTATTTTGGGGTTGTTGATTTTTATCTGCTGCATCTGAGGGTATTTTATCTAGATTTTCTACACTTTTATCTAAAACATCCTAATTTTTATTGTTGTTTTCAGGTACACTTTTGTCTAAAACATCCTTCCTCTTGTTACTACTAATTTCAACTGTGATTTTGTCTAGAGAATCTTTCTTTTTATTGTTATGGTTTTCAGCTATGATTTGTAACATTTTCCATTGGATGTAGGGAAACTTAAGCATCTCATAGATCGAAATATTTTCTTTTAACCTCTTGAAATCCTCAATAGGTCCGTATTCTAGATCAAAGAAAGAAAAAGTCTTTGATGTTTCAACCTCTTTTGTTTTTTTTGATGTTGTGTTTTTGTTTTCATCAGGTGCATATTTTGTTTGATCTTAGGGATGATTTTTACCATGAGTATTATAAGGATGGTGATTACTATGTATGGTTTCAAAGTTGACTTTAAGAATTCTATCTGAAAAATGTATGAAATATGGAGGGGATGGATCATCTTCATTTGGTGGTCCCTCATATTCATTTTATACATTATTTTGTTGTTCAATTAGTAAATCAAAAGTATTATCAGATCCAGTTAATAATGATTGTATAGCGTGGTGTAATCCTTCTAAACTCAAAACTTCAGCGAATGAGGTTGACATATTGGGAGTATTTGGAAGTGGTCTTCTAAAAGGTGCCTTATGAATTCCTTTACTAGAATATCCTTCCTGTGTAGCTTCTTTCAGATCTAGAACTTGGTTGGACAACTTTTGAAAGGAATTTTGCAAACTTTCCATATTTATTGGTTCCTAATATTTCTTATTTGTAGGTGGTTTGGTAAGTATTTCTATCTTCCTATTGGAAGAAGAAGTTGATTCGGTTTTAGGATTTGTGTTATCCTTCAAGATGAGCATGTCCTTTTCAATCAATACTAATTCTTCAAAATATTCTAATAGAGTATTCATTTTGTACCTTTTAACCCACATGGTCGTAGTATGATGTAAAGATTTAGCATAATAAGCAATAATCATATTTTCTATAGGCATAAAATCTGCAGGGATCTTGTTTTTGAGTGTAATAAATATTTGGTTAAAGTATTTAACCTTTTCTTTGAGATTCATATTCATATTGGATAACTCCATGACTAATAATTCAAGAGATTTGTCATCTCTAGATTTTTCTAAGAAAAAAGTTTCAAATATATCCCAAGAAACAATAGTTTGAGGCTGTTGCGCGAAGTACCATGTGGAGGCATTTCCTTTGAAGGTATATGGAAAAAACTTGCATACTAATTTTTCATGTTCTACATTTCTAAGTCTGACAAAAAACATAAATTTTTGTATATGATCTTCAACTAACTGTTTAGAATTGAGATCAATCTTAGGTAACCATTTTTTAGGATGATTATGTAAAGGATGTTGAGGTACTGGTACAACCACAACATCTTGTTCCAAACAAGTTCTGGAGGGATTATTTTGATTAGCCATTGAGGTTGAAGTCTCTGAATTATTTGATGTTTGAGATTGTTCAGAAGATGAACTATCTTCGTTAGAGGATTTTACTCCTGAAGGAGGTGGAGAAAATTTGGGTGGTGAAGGAGGAATTCCATATCCCCCATCATGTAGAATGAGAATTTATGATGGATTAATCAAGATATCACACAATGAGTAATTTGGTGTACCAGTGGCAGGAGTATCTTCCTATTGATTGGAAAAATCAAGAGGTCGATGTAATTGTTCACCAAACTGTCTAAGTATAGGAAATGTTTCTTGGGTCCTGATTATTGATTGACGGAAATTTTGGATGATATCTTGTACATCAATTCCTTGATGAAGTGATGTTGTAGGTTCGACAAGAATAATAGTTTGTGCTTCATATGTAGTTGTTGTATTGGGTACAACAGTGGAGTCTGAGCGACTACGAGTTTTAACTAGAGAGTGATTGTTAGGAGGTGTCTTTTGACCTCGTCATGTCATTAATATCCAATTGGCCCTCCTTCTAGCGACATTTTTTTATGGGCATTTGCGAAAACACCATCAAATGTGAGGGAAATCGCGGTCTGAGGTTATCTAAGTAACCTAAGCCATTTGGGATGACTCACCCTGACGGGTTTTACAACTCTCTTGGATGATAAAGAGATCTAATATAAAATATGAAAATAAAATAACAAACCACTTATATACTATGTACATTTTTGTTCTATATATAAAATGTGCATAAATATGCAGATTGCAAGATTTGTGAAAAACCTTGGAAACTAAGTTTGTAAAAGATAACCAAATCTCAGGAAAAATATAAAAAGAAATTCTAAGATTAATTACTAATCTAGTTTTAATTTAGATAAGAAAATAAAAGACAAGAGTTAATGTTGATGATGATGTTCTAACCTATATAAACAAAGTAGTTAAGTTTAAAGGTGAAACTACATTCACAAATCAAATAACAAAAGAAGAAAAATTACTAACCTAACATTGTCCAGTGTTAAAAGAGAAATCATGCTTGTGTCTTCCCATACTGATCTACTATTCCAATCTGTCTATTGAGAGAAATCTATATCATAAATTTGTATAATTCTAGGACTATGAAATGCCAAGAGTAAGTCACTTCACTTTGACAATTCAGATCTTATTCATAATATAGAAAGGACAAATTTTATGTTGTTAATCTTAGGTGAGCATATAAGTGACCATTTACAATAAGAAATAAATTTATATTGAACAAATAGATCTTTGCAAACTCAAATTATGTGAACAAATTCAATATAGTTCGATATTTTCATCTATATAATACAATCACCTGAAACTGTACAATTTGGAATCATGGACTATTAAGAGAATGAAAGAATTAATGTATAAATGATAATAATTCATCATGCACTGATAAAATAGACTAAAGATAATTTTAATCAATTTGTAATCAATTACTTTTAAAAATATAAATCATAACATCAAGATATATATAATGTGAACCGAATCCTAAACTTGCGGGACAAAATCCTTGATTAAAACACAATTATATATCCTTCAATTAAATATTCATCAGTCCATTTCCCAAAAACTTTCACCATGCTTGATATAAAATCTATCCCATTATTTAAACACCGAAATGATCTACTTCTCATATCAACATCATAGAGGTAAATATTCAAAAATAAAGTTGATGCAGGAGCATCACAACAACAAGCGAGTGGGGGACAAACACCAACGCATTTTCGCACATGATGAATTGTTTGAAATGTTTTGAAGTGGATACACCAAACTTAAATGGGACAATTAAGAAAGGGCGTACTTGTAGATTGTAATCAGACATTGAGCATCCCGCTCTTGTCTGAAAGACTAAGAGGCATTTATGTTAGTAAATGTAAGTAGGTAGCTTTGAATTCTTAGATTAGACAGTTTTAGGAGCCGGAGGGAAAACAGATATAGACACCCTCACTTGTATCATTGTAACATTAGCAGCATAATCAATCAAGAGAGCATAGAGAAGAAGAAGTAGAGAGCTGTGTAGAGTAAAAACCCATGTACAGAAGTTCTGGATTGATACAAATATCTTTAGTTCAGACTCATGGTGTTCAATTTTTTTCTATGTTTGTACATGCTGATTGATATATGTTGGTTTACTCTATGTTATGAATTTGATTTGATGCATGAATGTATGATTTCATATTCAATGTCTGAAATCTGAAGAGAGGGAGAGTAAGGAATGAGTTTCAATTGTTTCTCTATCTGAGCAAGATTTTTCCTGCAAGGAGTGCATTGAAATTGTCCGCAAGGTGTGCGTTGACAGAAGTCAGAGTTCATCTCTGCAAGCTCAGGAGAGATAACATTGTTCTCATTCTCGCAGAAGTGAAAGTTAATCACATAAGTCGTGCAAGGTGTGCGTAGGACGAGTCAAGTCTTAGTGTTTGCAACCTGAGCAAAATTGTTAAAGGACTGTTATCGCAGGGAGTGCGCAGAGTCGATGAGGTTCAAATACTTGGAATTATTTGAAGAATTGCCACAAGGAGTGCATGCAGGAGTCTTCTTGAAGTCTTGAGTTGTGGAGAAAGCTCAGGAGGGATAGAATCTTCGAAGATGTCGAAGAAAATCTCAGGAGGTTTAGTAACTTGAAGCGTTCAAAGGGGAGGCATTGCAAAGTTACTTGCAGGCAGATAAGTTCCAGTGAAGGAATACCATGTTCTCTTTGCAAGAGTCGTCAAGGAGGCATTAGATGGTCAGAATTCTCCGTGGAGAATTTACGAAGTCTCGAGAGCCATCAGATCGTGTAGAGGAGAAGGGGAGTTACGGTTTAAAAACTTTGCATCAAGATTCGCAAGGTTCCGAAAGGTGAAGTCGCGAAACTGCAAAAGAATCTAAGCCGTTCGTTAGAAGGAGGACACGTGTCACGAGATCACCCGTATCGGGGATTCGGACATCAGAGGTCAGAAAGAGAAATCCTTCAACTTCACAAGTGGTGAAGTCACGAGAGACTTGTAGCCATCCATCATAGGAGGAAAAGTGGCATAGATAAAGGGATCTCACGAACTCAGAGGTTCGCAAGGTGAGAGCCCAAATATTGGGTGCTCCAAGTCGCGAGTGGCGAAATCGCGAGGAGATAGGATAGCCATAGGATCTGAGCCAACAGGGGCCGTTGAATCACTCACATAATCTCATTTCAAGGTTTCATGGGTTGAAAGACCGAAATCTTAGGATCAAGATTCACGAAGTCGCGAAGTCTGAAACTCCAAAAAAAAAGCAGGAAGTTCCGTTGTGGGACCGCGATGACGACGTGTCATAATTTCAACATTTCGTCATATCGACGGATAGGAAGTCGAGACTTCTGTCTCGAAAGTCCTAAAGTCGTGAGTTGCAATAAAGAGTAGCGAGGGGCTCGGGATCTCGGCACTTCGGGTGTCGGGATACAAGGAGGTAGCACTTCGGGAAGCGAAGTCGCGAAGTGTCGATGTTGGGCATAAGAGACACGTGGCAGAACCACAAGGTGGGCCCGGGAGATAGACATGCAGACATGCATCGCTTGGAGGAAGGATTCAATAATCCATTGACCTCTCGTGTCTTGGGGATTCGCGAGATAAGAGTACATGAGCTCGACCCTTTGACTCGCGAAGTCACGAGTAGCGAGAATGAGAGGAGAAAATTCAACATCGCCTCTCAGGGTTTCGTGAAAGAAAGGTGCCAAGGTTGGACATTTGAACTTGTGAAGTGGCGAGTAGTGAGAAGTGCTAGCGCTTAGCCTAGTCGGTGGTCACGTGAGGAAAGTGCTAACAGAGGAAGATTCATACCCGTATCGACATTTTGGGTATCACAAGATTTAAAAGGAAGAGTCGGGAGCCTCGACTCACGAACTCATGAGATTGAATGTTGCGAAAAGGACCTTGGGTTAAGCCCTTGGTCATAGCATTGTGGTCACTTGGGGAGAAAGGAGCTCATGCCTAGTGTTGTTCGCATAGGGGAGCTTCCCAAAGGACCTGTGGATCTATTTGAAAGGAGATTCCAGTAGGGAATCCAAAAGAGTCGATCCGGCTCGAAGGGGTTAAAGAATGATCATGTGAGTGGATCTCGGCCCGAGGGCCGATAGGTCTACATCAGTTTTTGGTATCAGAGAGCAGAAATATTTCTTTTCTTTCTGTAGTAGAGAAAGTGAGAAAGATTCACCATGCCGCCGAGAAGAAGAGATGGGAAAACACCCAATCCACCAGAGGAGAGGGAAATGACAAGAAGAAGGGGTAGGTAGATGCCTGATCTAGCCATGGAAAGAGAGATGCGTGACCTACTTTCTAGACTCGAGGACATGGAGACACCACAGAGGCATACAACCGATGTTGGAGATGTCAGTGAATCTGAAAGTGAAGATGAAGCTGGACATGAAGGAGAAGAATTTGCAGTAGAGGATGCAACAAATGAACACCTGATTAGGGCTATTGCAAGGATGGGTGCTAGAGAAAAAATGGATATTCTAGTATATGAAGGAAACCTAGATGCTGAAGAGATTCTAGACTTTATTAGAGCTCTGGACACATATTTCGACTATTAAGATGTCGAGGAAGACAAAAAGGCCAAACAGGCTATCACAAGACTGAAAGGACATGCAACATTGTGGTGGGATGAATTACAAGCTGACAGACACTGCAAATGCAAACAAAAGATCAAGGGTTGGGATAGGATTATCGCAAAGATGAAGGAAGAATTTATTTCCAGGGATTACCAAATTACTCTATTTCGGAGAATGCAAAATTTGAGACAGAAGTTGATGTCAGTGAAGGAGTATACTGAAGAATTCTATAGGCTTAACATCAGAGTAGGTCATTGGGAAAGTGATGATGAAAAGGTTGCCAGGTACATGAATGGTCTAAGATATGAAATTCAGGATGAGATGAGTATGATGACCATCTGAATGGTGGAAGATGCTTATCTGATGGCTCTAAAAGATGAAGAGAAGTTGAGCCGAAAACAAGGTCAAAGAGGCCGAGGAAGAAGTCAAGCCAGAGGCAAATCATTTGTCCAGGATAGAAATCAGAAACCCAAGGAAGAGTGGAAGAAACCTCAGACTCAAACTAAGAGAGGTGGAAGCTCACAGAGAGGGAAGTATACTGAACAGAGGGGACAGTATGCTGATGGAAACATTTTTCCTCGTACCAGAGGCAGAGGAAGAGGAAGAGGTGGAGTGGTGAAATGCTTCACATGTGGAAAGTTCAGACACAAATCTTATGAGTGTCCAGACAAAAAGAAATAAGGTGGTGAAACTCACATCGCTGAAGCATAGAGGCAGAATGTTGAAGCAGAATATAATGAAGGCGGAAGATCACTGATGATGCGAAAAGTTCTTTTAACACCAGAGAAGGAGGTGGAGAGTTCGGTCCAAAGGAACATACTTTTTCAGACCGCTTGTAAGGCCAAATACTGGGCATGAAAATTCATCGTGGACAGTTGTAGAACAGATAATATTGTTTCTACAGAGATGGTAGAAAATATGGAGCTGGAGATGATTGAACATCCAAACCCATACAGAGTTTTGTGCCTACAAAAAGGACATCAGGTAAATGTCACTAAACAATGTTTAGTTGAATTTAAAATAGGAGGGTATAAAGATGAAATACTCTATGATGTTATTCCCATGGATGTTTTTCATCTATTGCTGGGTAGACTGTGGCAATATGACATAAATGTGATTCATGATGGGAGGAAGAACACATACACCCTGGAGAAGAATGGGAGAACTCACATGTTGCTGCCGATTGAGGACAAGGAGGTGAAACCTGAAGTAAGAAACATTGTACTTCTCATGAGTGGGAAGGAACTTCTTACAGAGGTTAAGAAGAAGGAGGAACCGCAATTCATTGTGGTTAGGAAGCCTAAAATTGTTTTAACCAGTACAAGGGTAGATGATTTATCGAAAGAGGTTCAGAAAATGTTGGAAGAATTTGCTGACATAGTAGTGGACGAACTACCTCGTTCATTGCCGTCGATTAGAAGTGTGAGTCATCATATTGATATCATACTTGGAGCTAGTTTACCAAATAAAGCAGCGTGTAGATTGACACCGCAGGAGAATGAAGAGGTCAAATGACACGTCCATGATTTAATGGACAAAGGGTTGGTTAGAGAAAGCTTGAGTCCATGTGTTGTTTTGACAGTGCTCAGTCCGAATAAAGAAGGAGGCTGGAGGATGTGTACTGACTCGAGTGAAATCAACAAGATAACCATCAGGTATAGATTCTCATTGCCAAGAATGGATGATTTGATGGATTTTTTAAGTGGGGCCAATTTTTTTTCAAAAATTGATTTGAAAAGTGGATATCACTAGATTCGTATGAGAGAAGGTGATGAATGGAAGACAACATTAAAAACCAATGAAGGTTTGTATGAATGGCTTGTTATTCCATTTGGTTTGACAAACGTTCCAAGTACCTTCATGAGATTGATGAATGAAGTCTTGAAGTATTTCATCGGAAAATTTGTCATTGTGTATCTTGATGACATACTGATTTTCAGTAAAATAGAGGCAGGGCATCTGAAACATTTGGCTACAGTGATGAAGAGATTACAGTAAGAGAAGTTGTTGATAAATATGAAGAAATCCTCATTCATTAAGATAGAGCTCATTTATTTGGGGTTTGTTATTTCTGCATATAAATTGAGGATGGATCTAGATAAGGTGGAGGTAGTTAAGAATTGGCCATCACCGAAGAATATATTTGAGGTGATAAGTTTTCATGGATTGGCTAGTTTCTACTGGAAGTTCATTAGGAATTTCAGTGGAATTAGTGCACCGATGATGGACACAGGGAAGAAGAGACACAAGTCTTTTCATTGGACAGAAGAGGCAGAGAAAATCTTCAATTTGTTGAAAAAGAAAATCACGGAACAACCAATTTTGGTGTTGCCAGATTTTAAAAAGACATTTCAAGTAAAATGTGATGCAAGTGGATTTGCAATAGGGGCAGTCTTGAGCCAAGAAGACAGGCCGATAACATACTTTAGAGAGAAGATGAATGAAGCAAAAGTGAAATACTCCACGTATGACAAGGAATTCTATGCTATTATTCAGGCATTGAAGAAATGGAGACATTACTTAATATCGAAGGAGTTTGTCTTATACAGTGACAATCATGCTTTGCAATTTGTGACTCAACAGGAGAAGTTGAATCAAAGACATGTTAAATGGATTGAATACATGAAAAAATTCACTTTTGTAACTAAGCATATTTTTGGAACTGCTAACAAGGTTGTTGATGCTCTGAGCAGGAAATGTTTGCTATTGCAGGAGTTCAGAGTCAAAACACTGGGTTTTGATGATCTCAGGGACATGTACAGAGATGATCTAGATTTTAAGGAGGCATATGAAGAAACTGAGAATCCAATTCTCAGGGACGGGAGTCAATGGATAGAGTACATGATCCAGGATGGATTGTTATTCAGGGGTAATCAACTTTCTATTCCAAAATTCTCCATGACGGAGAATTTGTTGAAGGAGAAACATAGTGGAGGATTGGTCGGGCATTTCGGTCATGACAAGACATTCTCAAAGCTCAAT
>JZKD02S0166913.1:89522-129731 GCA_000966675.3 Picea glauca
GGGGTCGTGGATGTTTCCCCGTAGGGGTTTTACCACGTGAAAACATCGGTGTGTTGATCTTTGATCTAGTTATGTGAGTGGTTACTGAAGGTGTTCGTCCTCTGTTGGAATACCTTTGTTGTCGAACAAATACCTCTAGAACCACGCTAGGAATTTGTCACAACACACAGGTTCCAGATTAGGGAGCAATTGTTGGTGGTTTGAGTGTGAAGGCTTTTCTTGCACCAACTTAGCCTTTAAATCAACCAGAATTCCTAAGAATCCCTCACAGTCTTGGAGGAACAAGGGGAAATTATAATCAAAGTCATATTGAGGATGAATATTGTCTGCAAAGCCTAGGCTTGTATTTTTAAAAACATTTTGATCATCTATCATAATCATTTGAATGGGATCATTCCTTTACTTGTGCCTATTCCTTATCATTTTAGATAGGATGTAGCCATTCCTTTTGTTTTTAAAATCGACCTCACAGACCTCCTGTAAATGCTTAGCATGTTTACCCTCTTTTTTATGCTTCTCATTGATTATTGGCTTCGTAGATTGTGACTTATCAAAAACACTTAACGAATGTTTTCTCAAATGACTAAGGACAACCTCTAAATGTTTCTTAGGAAAAAATGCATGTGTAATGAACCCCCCGTTCCAACAACATGAGACGCATAACAAGTACATTTTTTTTAACGTAAGGCAAGAATGTCAATAATACAATCAAGCATCACAACGCGATAATGAAGACAACACCACAAATCGTGCAACATACAAAAACAACGACCTAGAATAATAGCACCTCATGCAGCTTAGACAACATACTAACATTCAATCAAGTGAAGAATAAAAACGACTAAGCTAACTGACAACATCAAGATCAACCAAACACAACCAGCATCAACGACACAAGTGACTAGAACCCTTACGACGATAAAGAACCAGACACATTAAAATGTTACAGAGCAATGTACAAAACATCGATTACAGTGAACAACAACACACTCATCGGGAAGCGCTTGACCCAAGCCAGGTATCATATGCGCATATCAATTAATGCACGTGATAATCCTATTTCAAGGAATCATGTCGCCACAATGTGGCAAGTGCACTAGGAACCCAAGCACAATGTAAATAACTCTAATCCTTCAACCAAACATAAAATCAAACATTGCTCGAAACCAACTAGAACTCTCACACATTAAACTATAAATATAATGAGAGCACTCTATTCAATCAAGACAAACAAGGTGCAAGGAAATCTACACACAAACATGGTTAAATTGCAACTATCTAGAAGTATCTTATTAGCATTTTACCATCCTAGGACTATTCAACCTCAAGCATCCAACCTCAACTTCTATGAAAAATTATGATAGTACTTCCCTTCCTTTAAAATAAGACAACCCTTTAAACATCATACAAAATAAAGAAGCTTATAATTAATAATTGCAATTTATCCGATAAAGATTCCATCGACAACATTAATGAATTCAACATGTCCTTATTTAGTTCCCCACTGTAAAGACAATTAAAACTATTATAAGCGATAAACACAATGATCACCATTAAACCATTAATCTAATGCAAAAGTAGTTTGTTAAACTATTTGAAGGAGTAAATTCCATAACCATAATGGGATCAGTTTAACTATTGTAAAAAGGGAAACGATTAATGCTATCATAAGATATAATTACCATATCCATCGTTAAACCACTAAAACTATTATATACCCAATTTATTCATTTCATTTAATATACATTCATTGTTTTCATTACATCGTTCCCATAATCGCTATGATCATAATTTAACTATTAAAACTGGGCAAAAGCAATTAAACTATTATAAGGGATAATTGTTATATTCAAAATTAATCCATAATAAAACTGTTATATCATAATTGAAATTGAAACTATAAAAGTTGATGCAAAACTATTAAACTTTTAAAATTGTTACTCATAATTAACTTGTTATACAACTATCTAATAACAAATTAAAACGAAACTATTAAAGTTGATGCCAAAACTATTAAAACTATTATAACTGTTAATCATAATTTAACTGTTATATAACTTTTATGATCACCTATTAAAATGAAACTAATAAACTGATGCAAAACTATTAAAATGATTAAACTGCTAATCACAATTAACTATTATCTAACTGCTATAATCATAATTAATTGGGTACGATAGTTGTTTTAATCACATCTGCAATCACAACATCCATCATCAAACAATAAAATGTTATATACACATTTGTTTAAATCATTCAATATACATTTGTTGTCTTTAATACCTCACTGTCATAAATCACTACCAATCACCAAAGTCATCGTTACTAATATAATGGTAATATGTATATATATGTATTTAATTTGTTCCTTGTCGATTTTCTGGCATAACACAATACTATCATAATTAGCTAACTTTGTACTCACCGCTGATTTTTCCACTACAATTCATTATTGCCTTCACACTAACGTCTCTGCCATAATTATATCTCTGCCACCATGAATACGAATCCACAGCCCGTGATCCTACTGTCAACTTACTGAAAAGGTTGGGTCACTGCCCCAACAAGGTAAGGCTCAGTCGCTACAGGTGAGGGCGAGGAAGGGTGCATAAAGACCCTTAGGCCATGAGACGTTGTTGTTGTGAAAACATACTAACGAGGGGAAGGATTATCCTCGTAGATATGGAATATAATTCTATAGCTCTCGATATTTTTAATAGCTCTCGATTATCCTCCATGATATTAGTATGTTTGTTGCATGCGGGTTGTTTCGCTACCCACACTGGTAGCTCTAGTCAGCTAGGTATTGGGAGAAATGCATGTAGCTCTAATTATAAAGGGTTTTATCGTCTACCAACCAACATGTGGCTTCGTTAAATTGAATGCAGAATTGGAGGCAAGGGTGGATATGTAGTTCATACAATCAGAAGGACTCACAATAACCTCGTCATTCACTATAATATGATACTGGCTTTTGCAATAAATTCCCAATATCTGGTTGTCTGACTCTCTGATTCAAATGGCTCTGCTCAAAATTTCAATAGGGAGGTAGAAAAGGTTTAGAAATCTCAAGGAGAACAAGAATCTAAAGACATGACATCGAAGCTCAAAGAGAAAGCCCACATAGGACTTGATTTCTCTTAAATGTTCAGGTTTTAAAAGCCATGAAGAATTCTTTCGGGGTTAACTGATTTTCTTATAGTTTAGTTGCAAGCTTTTTTTGGAACAAAAAACAAGGGATGTAAAAACGATTCAATCTATGAATTTGTTTTTATTAAATTGATTTTTTTTTTTGGAAAACTTTGGATCTCTGACAACATAATTATATTTATGATACATCACGTAGTTTTTCTTTTTAACATAAATTCTATCCATTCTATTAAAAATAAAAAGGGGCCTTACATCTCTTTTACAGAGTGAAAATAAATGCTTCTTAACACAGTTATACAATACAAACAAAAGGGGCATATCGTTGACATGGACATTGATTTCCTGTGCTTCCAGCAAAGAAGAAGGCCTCTGGGTGGAGATTTAATGTAATAACAGGCAGATGTAAATTCGGTAGGAACGTAGAGTAATCGTACTTGGGATTGACTGGGGTTGAATCCAAAGGGAACCACCGAAAAAAACATCAATGTCGAGGAGAGGAGCTACGAAAACTAAGTTGGCACGTGAACAAGGGAGATATTCTAAATTCTAAGGAGTTTTTAACACAGATAAACTCACTAGCTATCATAAATTTCGTCCGTAAATTATTGTTAATAAATCATTACAACCAAAATTTAAATTCTAAGATGGAATAAAAGTTATCTGAATTATGTTCACAACTTTTGTCCAAGGTTCAACTCAATGTTTTCCATTAGAGATAATCATATACATAAAATTAACTATCTTTTAATACAATTTAGTTCACCATTATAAAAATGCATATACAAGAAATTTAACTACTTTTCAATACAAAATGTACACATGCATACCATAGCCAAATGGGAAGAACTAGAAGTGATTGTCCCGCACTTGCGCTCCATCCAAATATTACTTTCCAACCATTTATACCTCACCAATACATCCCATCCAATGCTAGGGGTACTCTTCTTCCCCTTGAGCCCCCCGAGCCGCTAAGGGGCCACACACACTACCAGAGAATAAGATATCTCCCAACTCACCTCGCAAGGTCAAGTTACCACTTATTATATGAGTTGGGTATCCCAACTCCCACAAGAAAAATTCAGTCAAGATTGAAATTCGACAACGTAACCTTACGCATACTAGGCATGATCCATACTCCTCCTCCACCATCATTTATATATATTTTTCTTAGTGATTAGTTTCCCAAACCTCATTAGATTATTTTTATTAAATTTAAATAGGATAAACCTCCCCCATACACATGCCACTCGATTCCTTAGTTCCACTAGAAAATCAATTTATTAATTAATTAAATTTTCTTATTTCCCTCACCCACCTAAAAGAATTACTAAAAAGTTTCCTCGGTGTCCCTTCATTCCCTTGAATTTCTTAATTGACTAACGCCTTTATTAAAACCTAGTTGATTTCACATTAGAAGGTTTCAAAGACTAGATTCCATAATATGTTAGGCATTCCCCCTTTTCAAAGACTAGATTCCATACTATGTTAGACATAAACAACAATTTACCTTTTTAATAATTTAATCCTTCATTAAAATTTTACTTTAATTATTAATATTTGAGTTTTCTTTACCCCCTCCTTGTTAAACGTCCAATTTTTTTTTTTTTTTGTTCACATCTTCTACTTAGACCCAGGGTTTTAAATTCACTAGGATTGGTGACAATTTTTTTTATGGAAAAATTAGTTATTAAACTTTACTAATAGGTCATCATTCATTTTAAGGTTGACCAGGTCCTAAGGACGGACACTTTTGTAGGCACTATGTTTATTAACTTACCAGAGTTAAAATCATGATGTGATCTTCAATACACACTACATGCTCTAAGGGTGCCACTCACCTGCATTCTAGTTTTATTTGCACGGCATGCCCTTCAAGACGCACTACGTTCTCAAAGGGTGTCACTCGCCTCTTGATTGATTTTGGTAGAAGTCATACCCTCGGAGTCAATACTCCATGAGTTGACCCTATGGGAGACTAAGGGCCTATAAGGAATAAAGACCCTTCCTTAATGTGCGCCCTTTAGAATCATCATTAGTGACTGTCATAGTCTGCCCTCACGACATTGTGGATCTCTTGAACTAGGTAATTGTTAACCTACCGTTTGAGCCACAATGAGAGTGATATTAGGCTGCAACAGGGATGCTACCACACTTCTTCCTCAATGTGTTTGGTTGTCTTGTGTCACCCCTTTACTCCTATGTGAGTCTGGTTATCAGGTTATGGTCAGCCTGCATCCATCAACAAAACGTGTCAGCTATAACAATCAACATCATATTATCTAGTCATATGCCACATCTATAATATAAAAAAATTCAAACCATAACATTCCACTCCCTGACTTGATCTGAAGTCCAAGGAGATCAATCGATGCCATCGACATCCTCTAACGTCCAGATTCCTGCACACTTAGGAGAAACTAGTCAATAACACCTGTCCATATAAATATAACAAAATAACATATCATCAGATCCACAACATCTAATAATAATAATCAAAGAAACCAATCGTATAATGAACCAGATCATTTGCATGCAAGTGTCCTCAAAGAATAATTTCGATCAGTGTGCGCAAGAGCGGGATGTTACATACACCCCTTCTTGTTTTAAACTTTGTCCCGAAGTTTCATAGTATATTATTGCCAAAATAAAGTATTTCATAATATCTATATGTCTATATATCAAACAAAAATGGAAATTGTTGACGCATATCATATGCGTCATCCCAGGTCATCGAGTGCAAACAATAGTTGTCCCACTAGACCTTGACCTGATCTACCATTTGACGCCATAGTTGTCGAATGCGATGGTCCAGAATGCGGATTGGCTCCGCCGTGAGTGGACTGTCATCTGATACTTTCAAGAAACTCATGTCAATCACATGTGTAGGATCACTAACATAATGCCTCAAAATAGATACGTGAAAAACATCGTGCATACGCCTCAAATAATCAGACAAGGCTAGTCGATATGTCTTGTGCCCCTTCCTTTCCACAATATCGAAGGGTCCCACAAATCTAGGAGAGAGTTTAGAACCCTTTACAAACTTGATCTAAGGCTTGTGTGGTTTCACCCCCGAGAATACTCGATTGCCAACTTTATAACTATGGTTGACACGATGTGCATCGACATAACTCTTTTACCGATCCTGTGCTTCCTTGATGCTTTGTATTATTGTTTGCATTTGATATTCCATCTCGTGGATCACTTTTGATCCCACCAAGACCCTATCCTCAATTCGATCCCAACTCAAAGGTGTTCGACACAGTCTCCCATAAAACATCGAATGATGCCATCTTGATGGTTTTTTGATAACTGTTGGTATATGAAAATTCTATAAGTGGAAAGAATTCATCCCAACCCTTCTGTTGGTCCATCACGTACATATGGAACATATCCTCCAAGGTTTGGTTCGTTCGTTTGGTTTTCCTGTCTGTCTCTTGGTGATACGTGCTACTAAAGTTAAGTTGGGTTCCCAAGGCCTCTTGGAAACTAGTCCAAAATAATCATGTAAACAGAGACCCTCGATCAGATATAATCCTCTTAGGCATGCCATGCAACCTCACTATCTCGCTAATGAAAAATATAGCTATTTCAGGTGCCTGATATGTCATACGCACATGAATAAAATGAGCACTCTTCATTAGAGTGTCGAATACTACAAAACTCGAGTCATGTATTCTTGTCGTTAGTGGAAATACAACAATGAAATGCATCCAAATGACCTCCCATTTCAATTCTGGAATAACATGTGGTTGTAGTAATCCTGTTGGACGTCTATGTTCATCCTTCACCTGTTGACATTCTAGACATCTTGCAATGTAGTTGACTATGTTCGCCTTCATTCCCTTCCAAAAGAATAAGGGTTTAAGGTCTTCCCTCATCTTTGTGACTCCAGGATGAGCCATGTACACAGCTCTATGAGCCTCGTTTAGGATCAAAATCCTCAACTCGTTGTTGGGCAATACATAAATCTGATTATTAAATCTCAATAATCCATCGTTGTCCACAATAAACCCCTAAAAGTTTGACACCATCATTGTGTTTCATCTGATAAAATCGTTGACCTCTTTGTACCAGTCATTTTCACATTGTAAAGTTAAAATATTTTCACGTAAATTCGTCCTAAGAGGCATCAAAAAAAATATGTGTGGTCTCCAACTCAATGCGTCAGCCACTATGTTCATTGTTCCTTTTATGTAAGTAATCTCGAAATCGTACTCGCTAATCAATTCTGACCAACGCCTTTGTCACGCGTTCAAGTTGATGTGCATAAAGATGTTCTATAAAACACAATGGTCCATTTTTAGTTCAAATTTTTATCCAATAAGGTAGTCTCTCCATAATCTCAAGACATACACAATGGCTAACAACTCCAAATCGTGCATCGCATAGTTCTCCTGATGCCTTCTTAACTTTCTCGATATGTAAGCGATCACTTGACCTTTTTGCATCAAGACACTGCCTAAGCCTTCCTTGGATCCATCAGTGCATATCGAGAAGTCCTCATCCACGTTAGGTACCTTTAGTGTCAACGCTATTGTTAAAAACTCCTTGAGCCTTCAAAATGCTTCCACACATTTCTCGATCCAAACAAACTTCTTGTTCTTCTTCGGCAATTTTGTAATCAGGTTTTCTATCTTCGAAAAACCTCAACGAACCATCGATATTATCCCACTAAACCCATGAAGCTACACACTTATGGGACATTTGTCGGCATAGACCATTCCATAATAGCCCTGACCTTCGTGGGATCCATAGTGATGCCTTCATCATAGATGAGATGTCCTAAATAATGAATCTTCAATTGATAAAACGAGCACTTCGACAGTTTCCCAAACAATTTGTTTTCTCGTAGACACTGTAGTACCAAGATAAATTGTTTATCATGCTCCTCGATCATCCGAGAATATATAGGGATATCGTCCATGAATACTTGGATGAACTTTTCCGAGTATTCATGGAACAACTCATTCATCAACCTCATAAATACCCTCGGGCGTTTGTCAGTCCAAATGGTAAAATCATAAACTCTTAATGTCCAAACCTCGTCTTAAAGGTGGTGTTAGGGATGTCGTTGTCCTTGATCTATAACTAGTGATACCCAAATCTCAAGTTGATCTTCGAAAAAACCATCTCTCCTTTCATCTTATCAAACAGATCATGAATCCTTGGCAACAGATATTGATTCTTGATCGTTTCCTCATTCAATATACGACAATCAATGTAGAGTCTCCACGACCCATCCTTCTTTCATATGAAAATCGCAAGCACTCCCCATGGTGACACACTTGGATGTATAAGTCTTAGGTCCAACAACTCCTTCAGTTGCATTTTCAACTCCTGTAACTCCAGGGTTGAAATTCAATAAGGCATTCTTTCTATCGGTTCAGTTCCTAGTTTTAGGTCCATGGTAAATTCCAATTCCCTCTCAGGAAACAATCCTGGCAACTACTCTTGAAAGACATCTGCAAACTCTTATACTACTGGAAGGTTTTATAGTCCTTCTGCCATGCCCTTTTCATTTAATGCAAGGATCACATAAATCTTGCATCCCTTGCGCATGATCTTTTGTAGTTATAGGGAAGAGATGAACCTTACGGAAACTCGCTAGTTCCTACCTATAATCATGCGTCTCTATTCCTCATCATCAACCAAGATCAACCGTTTCTCCTTATAGTTGAGTATCGCCTCATGTGATTCCAACCAATCCATATTGATCATGCCATCATAGGATCCTAAGATCATGATGTACAGGGTGGACTTCGTGAAAAACTCTCCCAGGTTAAGGCTACAACCCATAACCTTCCCTCTAACTTTTTTTTCGGCTCCCAAATCCATTTCTACAAATCTAAACTTTTCCTATTCGACTAGATTTACCTTAATTATTTTTAGCATTGCACCAGAAATAAAACTCTATGTAGCACCTAGATATATCAAAATACTAAGGGTTTGGTCAGTGATGATACATGATGTCTCAAGCATAGTAGATTGGGTCTCTTCCTGATAGTTATTCACTACTGCATGAATCCGATGAGCCTTGCCCAAATCTCCCAAGATAGTGGGTTCAACTGATCCAGATTATTTAGTCCTCTCAACTAGGTAGTTACGTTGGTAATTTGGCTCTCCACATCTCCAACACCATGTCTTCGGTCAAATACTCCTGGTACCTAAAGTAGAATCTCATGACCAACCGACTTGGAACCCTCATCTGTTCTATTGAACATGCATAAACTATTGCTTCTTCATTCAAAGTTGTTGTTGGTGTTGTGGTCCTCTGTAAGGAGTCCACTACTAAGGAGTTTTTCACTGAGGTGTAGTGAAGGTGGATCCTCTCAGAGTGCCTCGATACCCTAGTGCATGCCTAAATGGTGTATGATGCTACTACACACCAGATGTTCTCTGTCCTTTCGGTCTTACTGGAGTCTTTCTCTGACCCTTGCTGATCAACACCTCCTCTGTTATGAGGGCATTCTAGACAACATCGTGCAAGGTTTGAGGCATACAAATCCTCACTTTTGCACTAATGTTGACATTAAGGCTGAACGTGAATTTGTTGACCTTAATTTTCTCGGTATTCAGATGCAGAGCTTACTAAAGCAGCTCCATAAAATGGCCCTCGTATTAGGGAACCATACGACCACCCTGTCGTAAGGCATTGAAATCATTGAGTTGATGCTCAATGAATTCCTCAGACAGATACCTCTCCCGGAACCGTTCCTCGAACAATTCCCATGACACGTCTTTAACGACCATGTTCGATTGTGGGAAGAGTGTCTTCCACCATAGAAGATTGCTCCCCTTTAGTTGAAATATCACCATCCAGACCTTCATGTTGGAGGTATAGTCACAAAGTGAAAAGCACATCGCCATATTCTCCAACCATGCCTCGATGGATGCATCATCTGGGGCACGAAAGAAATCGAGAAATTTGACCTTCTTGAGATCACACTGAATGCTACCAATACTGGTCAGGGTGCACGGAAGACACTCAAGAGGTTCCGTCAACCTAGCCTCATCTCTATCCAAATGAATGATCATTGACTCAGAAATCCTCTAAAAGGACCTCATCAACCCAACCACATCACCCACAACTATTTGTTCCTTCCCGACAACTTGTTCATCTCCTTGGGGTTTAGACCTCTCGAGCATGTATGCTACTGGGGGCGTCATGCCTCCTCCCCTAACACCCCGTCATTTGCCTCCATGACGTCCTCTGACCATGGTTACCTGCACGAATAAAAATCAATTTTAATTAGCAACATTTATAATCAAGTATCCAATCAATGGAAGCCGTAGTGATCCCAAGTCGTGGGTCAAATCGACTCTGATACCATATGTAAAAAACCCCCCATTTCTACAACATGCGATGCATAACAAGTACAATTTTTTTTAACGTAAGGCAAGAATGTCAATAATACAATCAAGCATCACAACTTTACAATGAACACAACGCACGCAAATTACGCAACATACAAACACAACGAGCTAGAATACTAGCACCTCATGCAACTTAGGCAACATACGGACATTCAATCAAGCGAAGAATAAAAATGACTAAGATAACTAACAACATCAAGATCAACCAATCACAACCAACATCAATGACACAAGTGACTAGAACCCTTACGACGAGCAAGAACCAATCACATTAAAACATTACAGAGAAATGTACAAAACAACAATTGCAATGAACAACGACACGCACATCGTGAAGTGCATAACCCAAGCGACATATCATATGTGCATATCGATCAACGTAGGAAATGATCCTATTTCAAGGAATCATATCGCCACAATGAAACAAGCACACTAGGAACCCAAGAACAATGTAAATAACTCTAAACCTTCAACAAAACATAAAATCCAATGTTGCATGAAACTAGCTAGCATTTTCACACATTAAACAGAAACTATAATGAGAACACTCTATTCAATCGAGCCAAACAAGGCGCAAGGAAATCTACACACAAACAAGGTTAAATTGCAACTATATAGAAGTATCTTATTATCATTATACCATCCTGGGACTATTCAAGATCAAGCATCCAACCTCAACTACTATGAAAACTTATGATAATACTTCCCTGCCTTCCTTTAAAATAAGACAATTGTTTAAACATCATAAAGAATAAAGCAACTTATAATTAATAATTACAATTTATTTGATCAGGGTTCCATTGACAACATTAATGAATTCAACATGTTCTTATTTAGTTCCCCGTTGTAAAGGAAATTAAATCTATTATAAGCGATAAACACGATCATCACCATTAAACCATTAATCTAATGCAAAAGCAATTTGTTAAACTATTTGAATGACTAAATTCCATAACCATAATGGGATCATTTTAACTATTGTAAAAAGGGAAACGATTAAAGCTATCATAATATATAATTACCATATCCATCGTTAAACCACTAAAATTGTTACATACCCAATTTATTCATTTCGTTCAATATACATTCATTGTTTTCATTACATCGCTACCATAATCACGATGATCACAATTTAACTATTAAAACTGGGCAAAATAAATTAAACTATTATAAGGGATAGTTGTTATATTCAAAATTAATCCATAATAAAACTGTTATATCACAATTGAAACTGAAACTATAAAAGATGATGCATAACTATTAAACTATAAAAATTGTTACTCGTAATTAAATTGTTATATAACTATCTAACCAAAAATTAAAATGGAACTATTAAAGTTGATGCCAAAACTATTATAACTATTATAACTGTTAATCATAATTTAACTGTTATATAACTGTCATGATCACCTATTAAAATGAAACTAATAAAACTGATGAAAAACGATTAAAACGATTAAATTGTTAATCACAATTAACTATTATCTAACTATTATAATCACAATTAAATGGGTATGATAGTTGTTTTAATCATATCTGCAATCACAACATCCATCATCAAACAATAAAATATTATATACACATTTGTATAAATCGTTCAATATACATTCGTTGTCTTCAATACCTCACTGTTGTAAATCACTACCACTATAATCACCAAAGTCATCGTTACTATATAATGGTTATATATATATATATATATATAGTTATAGTTATTTAATTTTTCCCCTGTCCATTCTCTGTCATAACACAACACTATCATAATTAGGTAACATTGTACTCACCAACAATTTTTCCATTGCAATTCATTATTTCCTTCACCTTGATGTCTCTGCCATAATTATATCTCTGCCACCATGAATACAAATGCACAACATGTGATTCTACTGTCAACTTGGTGAAAACGTTGGGTCACTGTCCTAACAAGCTAAGGCTAAGTCGCTACAGGTGAGGGCGAGGAAGAGCGCATAAATACACTTAGGCCAGGCAACATTGTTGTTGTGAAAACATACTAATGAGGGGAAGGATTATCCTCGCAGAGATGGAATATAATTCTATAGCTCTGGATTTGTTTAGTTTTGCACCTCTGCAATATTGGTATGTATGTTGCATGCAGGTCATTTCACTGACCACACTAGTAGCTCTGGTCAGGTGGGTATTGGGCGAAATGCATGTAGCTCTAGTTATAAATGGTTTGATCGTCTACCAACCAAAATGCGACTTCATTAAATTGAATGCAGAATTGGAGGAAAGGGTAGATATACAGATCATACAATCAAAAGGACTCACAACAACCTCATCATTCACTACAATACGATACTAGATTTTGCAAGAAATTCCCAATATCTTGTTGCCTGACCCTGTGATTCAAATGGCTCTGCACAGAATGCCAATAGGGAGGTAGAAAAGGTTCAACAAGATCAAGGAAAACAAGAATCTAAAGACACGACCCCGAAGCTCAAAGAGGATGCCCACATAGGACTTGATTTCTCTTAAATGTTTAGGTTTTAAAAGCCATGAAGAATGCTTTTGGGGTTAACCAAGTTTCTTCCATTTTAGTTGCAAGTTTCTTTTTGAACGAAAAAAGGGATGTAAAAATGATTCAATCTATGAATCTATTTTTGTTAAATTGAATTTTTTTTTTTGAAAACTTTGGATTTGTGACAACATAATTATATTTATGATATATCACACATTTTTTTCTTTTTAACATAAATTCTACCCATTCTATTAAAAATAAAAAGGGCCTTACCATATCTTTTACAGAGTGAAAAGAAAATGCCTCTTAACACGGTTATACAATACAAATAAAAAGGAGCATATCATTGATAGAGATATCGATTGCATGTGCTTCGAACAAAGAAGAAGGTGTATGGGATCGCCAAGATTTAACGTAATAAAAGGTAGAGGTAAATCCGGTAGGAATGAAGAGTAATCATACTCAGGCTTGGATGGGGTTGAATCAAAAGGGAACCACCAAAAAAACATCAACGCCAAGGAGAGGAGCTACAACAACTAGGTTGGCATGGGAACAAGGGCGAGAGTGTAAATTCAAAGGAGTTTTCAACACATATCTACTGACTAGCTATCATAAATTTCCTCTGAAAATTATTCTTAATAAATCATTACAACCAAAATTTAAATCCTAAGCTGGAATAAACGTTATCTGAATTATGCTTACAAATGTTGTCCAAGGTTCAACTCAACATTCTCCATTAGATATATTCATATACAAAAAATTAACTGTATTTTAATACAATTAACTTTTAACTACTTTTCAATACAAAATGTACACATGCGTACCGTATCCAAATGCGAAGAACTGAAAGTGACTGTCCCTCGCTTTCTCTCCATCCAACTCCTTCTTGCCAACTGTTGAGACCTCACTTGTACCTCCAGGCAATGCTAGGGGTACTCTTCTTCCCCCTAAGCCCCCCGAGCCACAAAGGGGCCATGCATACTACTAAAGAATAAGCTAGCTCCCAGCTCACCTTGCAAGGTCAATCTACCACTCGTTATCTGAGATGGGTATCCTAATTCTCACAAGAAAAATTCAGTCAATATTGAAATCCAACAGCGTAACCTTACACATTCTAGGCATGATCCATACTCCTTCTCTGCCATCCTTTTTATAGATTTTAATTAGTGATTAGTTTCCCAAAATCTCATTAGATTATTATTATTAATTTTAAATAGGATAAACCTCCCCCGTACACATGTCACCCGATCCCTTAGTTGCACCAGAAAAATAATTTATTAATTAATTAAATTTTCCTATTTCCCGCACTCACCTAAAAGCATTCCTAAAGACGCTCCTCGGTGTCCCTTTATTCCCTTACAATTCTTAATGGACTAACACCTTTATTAAAACCTATTTGAGTTCACATTAGAAGCTTTCAAAGGCTAGATTCCCTACTATGTTAGACATTCCCTCTTTTCTTTAAGTTTCCCTTTTTATTTAAGTTTTGAATTAGTAAGTTTAGAGACAAACAACAATTCACCTTTTTAATAATTTAATCCTTCATTAAAGTTTTACTTTAATTATTAATGTTTGAATTTTCTTTACCCCCTCCTTGTTAAACATCCAATCAGTTTTTTTTTCTTCACATGTTCTACTTAGACCCAGGGTTTTAAATTCACTAGGCTTGGCGACAGTTTTATTTTAGGGAAAACTTAGTTATTAAACTTTAATAATACCATCATTCATTTTAAGGATGACCAGGTCCTAAGAAGGCACAATTTTCTAGGTACTAGGTTTATTAACTTACCAGAGTTAAAATCATGGCATTCTCTTCAAGACACACTACGTGCTCCAAGGGTGCCAGTCGCCTGCATTCCCATTTTATTTGCGCGACGTTCCCTTCAAGATGTACTACGTTCTCTAAGGGTGCCACTCGCCTCTTGAATGATTTTGGTTGACATCAAACTCCTGGAGTCAATAGTCCATGAGGTGATATTGTTGGAGACTAAGGGACTCTAAGGAATAACGACCCTTCCTTATTGTGCGCCCATTAGAATCATCACGAGTGACTGTCACAGTATTCCCTCATAGCATCGTGTATCTCTCAAACTAGGTAATCATTAACCTATAGTTCGAGCCACGATGAGAGTTCTAGTAGGCTATTGTAGGGATGTTGTCGCACCTCTTCCTCAATGTCTCTGGTTGTCATGCATGACCCCTTTACTCCTATGTGAGTCTGGCTAGCAAGCTACCGCCAGCTTGCATCCATCAACGAAATGTGTCATCTATAACAATCAACATCATAGTATCTAGTCATATGTCACATCTGTAATATCAAAAACATTCAAACCATAACAGTCCATTCACTGACTCGATCCAGAGTCCAAAGAGATCCATTGATGCCATGGACATCCTCTAAATTCTAGAGTCTCACACACTCATGAGAAACCAGTCAATAACACTTGTCGATATAAATATAGAAAAATAACATATCATCAGATCCACAACATCTCATAATCATAATCAAAACATCCAATCCTATAATGAACTGGATCACTTGCACGCAAGTGTCCTCAAAGAATAAGTCCAATCAGTGTGAGAAAGATTTCTCAAGTGAATCGGATCACTTGCACACAAGTGTCCTCAAAGAATAAGTCCGATCAATGTGTGCAATATTTCTCAAGTGAACCGGATCGCATGCATGCAAGTGTCCTCAAAGAATAAGTACGATCATTGTGCACAAGTGTTTACCCAGTTCTTTATGCTTCTCATTGATTGTTGGCTTCATAGACTATGACTGATCAACAACACTTAACGAATGATTTCTCAAATGACTAAGGAAAAATTCTAAAGGTCTCTTAGGCACAAACGTATGTATTTTTGGTGCCTATCTATCCATAGGAAAAACCTCTGTTTATGCATTGGGTGAAATGATAAATTCATTTTGAATCTGAATCTCAATTTGAAAATCATGAGGTGATTTAGGTGAAGGCTTGGGTGAGAAAGGCTCTTCATCACCCTGATTTAAATCGATGATGGGGTCAATTTGAGGGGTTAATAATTCATTTCTTACCAGAAAACCTTGCCAATTATCCCCTATTCTAACCATATGAAATTCAACCAATATGAAAATTAGGCCATGGTGAAACAAGCTAGTCTCAGGGTTAGTACTTGGTCGTTGATAAAATTTTGACATTTTTTGCAGGCTTCTAAGTAAATAGAAGGGAAATTTTAAATTAAACCCCTAAAACACCATTAGCAACCATATGTGAAAATAGAACTCTAGGCCAAAACACCCTTCATAGGTAATGAATTGCATAATTATGAACAATAGACTGTGCCAACTGGTTTTAAAAAAATATAATGGCATACGCTTTATGTGGTATTGCGACTTCTTGGATGCCAACAAAGACCACCACGGAATCATGGTTACCCTTCCGTTTTTAAACGACCTGTCACCTATTTGAGGAAGATTTGTTGCCTTAGAAATGAATTCCTCCGTGACCTATATCTAAACATCCCCAATTTTGGCTTTTGTTTCATCAAAAGTCCTAGCAAATGATATGGTCACTTCGAAATTAAAAGCATTAAATCTCTAGATAAACCTTAACTAACTGACCTGGGAAAGACTACCCGTCACGTCGTCATGGGACAACAAGGTTTGTGGGCCATTCAACTCTATCCTCACAACGGGTGAGATAAAATCAATAGGGGCAAACCAGAAGACACAAAAATAATTTTCGTCAAGGGGAGAACGCTGCAATCGTAACAGACCAAGCCATTAAAGAACGAAAGAGGCTAAACAGATATACTTGATGGTAATAAAACACTTGAAGGTTTGAGGACACTCTACCATTATCTCCCACTCCAAAAACAAATTTCCTTGTGTAGAATAGAGGATATCGAGGTTTGAAACTAACAAGCCCATGAAACCCTCATGGCCTGCCAAAAACTAGTGACCCAATTTCGATAACATTAACACAAGATAGAGTAATGATCCATTTGATATATGAAAGCTTACGCCAGAATAGGTAATCATCATTGAACATTGAGTCGTGATATGCCAATGTTAATTGTTGAAGGTTTGTTTTAGACCATTTGGAGAGGAGAGGGTTTGGTAGAACTACATTTCATCAATTAATAGAGAGTTTTAAAAAAGGTCATAGTTTAGGCTCGACCCTCCAACTTAAATTTAAATTTATTTCAATTAAAGTTACACATTTCAAATCGAGTTTAGTTTTTTGGAAATGAATCATACCGAGGTTGTTGAACATCATTCGTAGATCTTCCATAAAAAACATAGCTCAAGGATCTTCTTATTCATACCTTAGATTAGTTAAGGAAAACAAACAATAATCTTTAAATCATGTAAATGGATAGTGTCACAAGAGTTCGTTGAACGATTTTCACTACAAGAAGTATCAATTTCATGATTTACAATCATGAAATTGAAGAGGGAAAATGATCAATAATTGACACAAACATATTCTCAAGAAAATGATAAAAATTCAAACGAGACTTCTTGGAACTAACAATCAGATCTTTGTACAAAATAAAATTACTCAATCTAACACACATAAACGTACTAGGAAGTGAGTATAAGAAGGGATTTTGTATTTCAAATGAAAATGAAAATCACAATGCTAGTTGGGAACCCAACAAGTACTTATGCAGGAAGTATGGTTATCTCCTATGATTCAAGAAAAAATTGACCACGTGAAGAAAACTATGTGACACATGATTTGGAACTTGCGAAGATAATATATGTAGTGACAATTACAACATAATCATGGATTAGAACATATTTTTACTCAAAATAACTTGAACTTTATATAGATAAGATGGTCATAGTTACTAAATGAATACAATTTTGAGATAACATGCATTAAGGAAAATGTAAATAGAGTTATATATGATTTAAGTTGCAAACCGTGTATTTTATTAGTTATACTATTTAAGAAAAAATATTTTAAAGATGCACTTAAAAAATGAATGGTATAGGGAAGTTAAATCACACCTTGAAAATGAATTAATGCAAGTTCCAATGTTATAAGGCTATGCTTTGGATGACAATGGTTTATTATGATTTTATGGAAGAATATACATACCACCAAATAAATAAATATGTAAAATGATATTAATGGAATATAATAAAGCATTATATATGGCTCATATAAGACTCAAAATGATTAATGGAGATTTGAAACAATTTTATTTTGAAGTGAGATGTCTTCAATTTCAACAAGTAAAAGTTGGACATCAATATCCAGTAGGATTATTACAACCACGTGTCATACACAAATCAAAATGAGAGGTGATTTCTATGGATTTTATAGTTTGACTACCGATGATTTGAAGGGGATGTGAATCAATATTCATTGTAGTAGACACTTTGAAAAAAGATGCATATTCTATTCTAGTAAAGACTACACATAAAGCTAAAAAAATTGCAAGGGTATTTATTAATGAAGTAGTGAGGTTACATGGTGTTTCGGAAAATATAATTTCAAATAGAGAAGAAATATTTACAGGAAGGTTCTGGATGATTTTTCAACAAGAATCATGAATGCAATTGGATTTCAATATGGCATATCATTGAGCGACTGGTGATAATAATAAAATAACTAATCAAATTTTGGAAGATCTGTTGAGAATGTATGTTATGGATAAAAACAATATTGAGAAGAATTTGTACTACATGTCAAATTTACAAATTTACTTATTATACTAGTTATCAAATTTTTATAAATATGGAATCATTTGAGTTATTGTATGAGAGAACATACAGAATACCTCTTAGTTTAGATGGACTAGAGGATAAAACTTGTATGGGACTAGAAATAGTTGAATAAGTGCAGGAGTAGATGAAAAAAATTAAAAGTAGATTAAAGGAAGCATGGGACATAAATAAAATTTATGTTGATACACATATGATTGATTGAAGTTATGATATCAGGGATAAAATATAAAGTTCTTTGGGTGCACATATGATTGATTGAAGGTATGAGATCCAGGATAAAGTATATTCTTAGTTGAGTATGCAAAAGAGTCTGACTAAGTTTGGGAAGGGATCGAAATTATCACCATGATATGTTGGAACTTTTGATATTTTAGAGAAAACGAGACCTGTTGCATATTGTATCGCTTCACCTGGATATTTATAAAATATGCATGATGTTTTCCATATTTCAGTTTTACGTGATTATATTTCTTAGCCTTCACATGTTATTGATCTAAGCTATTTTCATAAGTCAGATGAGGGGCTTTGATAGATGGACCAATGTGCATTTTGGACTAGCACACTTGATAACTTTGGTGTCATTTTATATTTTAGGTTAAGTTCCGGTGGGATAGGTATAGTTCTATCTCTACTACATTGGAAAATGCAAATGAGTACTACATTGGAAAATGCAAATGAGATGGGTCCACGTTTTCCTTATATGATTCGAAACTTTATTATGAAGTTTATTTTATGGAGTGTATGTAGTGGCCAATTTTATCCAAATACTATGAAAAAAAAAACTTATTATTTGAAGGCATTTGTTTGGAAATGGTGAGGTTATTAAATCTTTTCATTTAGGTTTTTGTGGTGAGATATTTGTTCAGAAATTGCTGGAAGAACCATAGTGATAATGATAGCTTGTCGTAGACGTTTCGGATCCACAACAGGATCCATCTTTAGGACAGAAAAAGCCTAAGGAAAAATAAGAGAGGAGCCTTTATTAAATAGTGAAAAGTGAACCCTAGGTTTGGGGAGGTTTCTCAAATTAGGTATTTAATTAATGAATTAAAATGATAACCCGACGGTGTTTAATTAAATTATACGTTAAGGATAGGCTAAATTTTAGGGTTTACCCTATTATTAAAATTAATTTAATATTAATTTTGTGTTAATAAAGGTTAAATTAAGGTTAATTTAGTTTGGTAGCATTAATGTTATTATTGTTAAATTAGTGGTCGGCTTGAGTGAAGTCCTAGGTTTGAGGATGTTAATATTGTTAATATTAAATTAACTAAGCATTACTAGCAATCTAGGGTTAAAAATAGGCTAAAAATAGGTTAAGTTATTAATATTAAATTTTATGATAAATAAGGGCTAAATTTAGGGTCAGTCACATGGTGTTAATATTAATTTAATGCTAAATATAGATTAAATTAAGGTTGATTTAAGGAGATGGCACACTAACAATTTAGGGTTAAAAAATCTTATTATAATCATGAAACTTGATTTCAAATTATAATTAAATAATTTTAAAGCGATGAATTAGTTAAATTAAATTCATTTGATGCTTAGATAAATATGTCATGCAATCATTTGGTGAGATGAATGATAATTATTAATTCTCTTGATGATTTTACATGACACGTGGATATATTAAATATAAATATAACTCATAGTTTTCCTAGTGTGATAGGAAATTACAAGGGCACATTGACACATAACATCATTAAAAATATTTTGGGGCTTATTGACTCCAAAAATAGTAATTATTACATTATGCTTTGTATAATTGACGTGGATAATGAAAAGTAATAATGAAATGATGTATTTATTGAGAATTAAGAATTATAATCTTAACAGAATTTGAATTGTCAACTAATAAAAAGGTAAGCTAGAGTTAAGTAAAGAAAGTAGTAAAATAACTAAGACATGAAAACACCCATGTAACACAAAAATAGGAATATTCTAGAGAATTTAGGAAACATCAAGTAGTTAATTTAGGAGTGAAGAAAAGTCGTGGAGGGAAATTATTTATTTATAATTTATAATGTTTAATTGGTAACTACATGTGCTCTAGTGCATATGAGTAATACATGTAAATATGAATACCAAGATGGGGATATATGGCATAAGTCTCAAATACTATAGAGATATGGTCATGGGATGAAAGAAAGGATTTTTTTGCACTCTATGGTTTGATGGTTGTTTTAATAACATGACCATTGATTATTATTATTAATAGTTTGAAATTTGAAAATTTGGCTTGTAAGTTTTTGTCATTAAACTTTTTGGGTAAAGGTATTTTCCATATATCCCCATTGCAAGGATCCTTGGGGAAAGAAGAAAGAAGAGTATCCAAACAAAATTGGTAGGGAGGTCAACTGATGGATCCATCCATCCATCCAAAATTGGTGAGATTACACATACACTTAGACAAAGATGACACAAATACTTTACGAAAGTTGAGGCAATTACTTTAGCAAATTGACGGAAGGTTGGGTTGGTGATCAAATTTCACTAGTAAATCTTCATGTGGTTACAATAAATTTATTTAATCCATTATAATTATTTTTGCATGCTTTATATATATATATATATATGTTAATAATAATATTTTCTTATTCTGGAATCCCATGGCTTATGTGGTTGGTTTAATTTTTAAATAATTTTCCAGTTGAAATCTTATCATCAGTATAGATTACTCGAATGTTATTGATGTTACTTATGTAGTTGTTACTTTATAATTTTTTTATCTATAACACGTATTAGGTATCTATCCATGTGTAGATACCCCGTCATTACAACTACAAGCAAAGCGGAAAGTGCGATTTTTTTTCTTTTTCCTTTTTAACAAAAACATGATGACAACAACTATTACAGCTAGACAACACACCTGACAGTGAACACCATGGCCGTCGAACATGAAATAGACAACTATGAATCCACACACTAGCACAAGAGCTGTGACATCCCCCCCCCCAAAAAAAATAAAGTAATTTTGAAATTTAAATTCGTTGGAAATTTATTCCGTTTTTAGTAAATTCGAATTTGGAATTTTTTTTCCATTTATGGCAATTCTGAATTTAAAATTTGATATTTGTAATTAATTACTATGACTATTGGGCATAGACCTAATTGACCCAACTAACTATTTGACTATGACACTTGTATGAAAACAAAATATTTTATGTTGATTTGAGGAGGACAAGTGGAACAACCATGTTAAATTTAACCGACCATGACTCCATGAGTGGGGAACATGTTGGAACTACCTCTAGGATGATTTTTACAAGTGACAAATAAAGGATTTGGCCATTTGCAGCCCCTAAAAATAAAGGAGTTAGAAAGATGCGAAAATTCCGAAGGGAGGGAAAAAAGACCTGGGCAAGTTGATAAAGAGCATATGTGAGGAGGCTGGATGCTGCCAAGTATGTTGGACAAGGAGATTATTGATTTTATTTTCCATTCTGTTATGAACACTACAGAGTGAGTGTGAGGCAAGGAGAAATCAGTGGAAAGTGAAGGACATTGCTGAGGAGGAGCCTTCAAAAATTAGTCCTCATGGATTCATGGTCGGGCTAGGGGGTGAATCGGGCAAGTGTTTTAGTTGCCTTATTCTACGGTTGGGAGGAACGTGGTTGTTCACTTTGTTTTCCCGCAAGCTGGTTCAGATATGTAAACCTTTCCTTACTCTGTTCTTGGATGTTTTGTGTGTAACTGATATTATGCATCTAATTGTTCTAAATTGAAATAATTCTTTCAATGGATGACATCTATCGTGGTATTAAATTTACAATTACAGTCTAAACTATGGAGTGGTCCCTCCCAAAAATCTGGAATACTAGGCAAATTTATTGAAATACGATTTGAGTTTAAGAGAGCAGATCCATCTATAGGATAGGTTTAATCTGAATTCGAAATGCTAGGATACTCTATGTTCTTGAAGAAGACCAATCTGTATAGATATAGGTTTATTTCTATGACTGAAGTATTAAACAAATCTAAACTTGAGCAATCACATAGGTTTAATCTGAAGTCGAAATGCTAGGATACTCTGTGTGCTTGAAGAAGACCAATCTGTATAGATATAGGTTTATTTCTATGACTGAAGTATTAAATAGATCTAAATTTGAGCAATCGGAGTTGAGTAAATTTATGCCGAAAGGAAACATTTAAATGTATCGCTAATTCCAAACAATCATGCACCTTAAAGAGACTTCTTGTCTATTACATTTAAGAATTGAAGAGAAATACGAAACAACAAGAACCTTATGGATCACATGGGCACTCATATATTATACCTATTTATATGTATTGGAAAAAAAAAATGCAACTGGAATTAATCTATCTACATCAGAAAGATAAGGAAATCTGGAAAACTCATTTTGTTTATCAGATGCTAAAACAATCATGGGAATTGACGCCTATCAGGAGATTTTATGCTTTCCCTTGTTTTTTTTAAGAGCGGTCTACCCTTTCCATAGTCAAAGTCTGTGACGAATTTAGAAATTTGTGAAACCCTTAGGGAGATCCAGAACAATTTCTTTTTCAGGAGTATTAGATTCTTTTGAGTAGTACAGTCTCACAGTTAAGGGAATGGACATTAAAATTATGGAAGCCCTAACTTCATCAATGCAAAACTATTATGTTGGGGAAACATAAGTTAATATAGACATTTACATAATACGCACATAACCCACACATTCCCAGGAGTCGATGCATATAACCACAACCACAAGACTTACTCTAATTGGAAATAATTTAATCAACAACTGCCACAAGTAACAGTTGCATTAAAAATTGAATTTACTGTATATTCTATCTCTGTCATGATTCCCGATATGAGTTATGTCTGGAATATCGCTATACATAGACTAACAACAAATATCATTAAAAAAAAACATTTACAACCCTTGTTTAAAATTTTGTACATTTAATGATTTGATATCAGTCGTATGCAAAGAATGTCAGGGTAATAACCCAACACCACCAGGGTTTTTCTAGAACTTTGAAGAGTTCTCGTAATAGTCACTTTGCTACCCATGATTTTGGTCATCTTAATGGTGTATTGATGATGGTGTACTCAGGCTCCCAACAAGAACTTTCTCCTGAGAAAAGTGACATTCATCTCTTCCCAAAAAACATATTTTTGAAGAGAGTTCGTAGGTTGCTTATAGCCTAGGGTGCGAGAATGACCCATTCTTGTAGGCTTCCTTCAGCTAGGGTGCGAACTTCTTGCACTGTGCTATATATCTAGGGTGCGAACTTGTTCTCAAGCTTGGAAAAAGATGAAGTCTCGATGGTTCTAGAAGGGAATCTTCTAGAGAATGGGTTGGTATTCGAATGGTTATCATGTTACTGGTTTCCCTGATTTGGTGGGATCATTCTCATCCATGTAACCATATCATCCTCTCCTATATATTGATAGGATTCTCATGGAAAAGGTTAAGCAAGATTAATTGGAGAATTGGTGAAGGAATTGTGTGAAGAACCTAGCTTGAACAGGAGCTTGGAGACTCTACCAAGTCTATCAAGAGGAGTTGGATCTTCTTCATGCAATGATCAAGCAAATGTGTGTGTTAGAACCAAGAGTCACTGAAAGGAAGCTTGCGACATCAAGACGATCAGGTTGTATCTTCTACTTTCGATTAATATCATACAACGGCATGCCCCTTTCCCATAAAGTCATTCTTACTTTATTGTGTAATTCCTTGATCATATGCATAAGTTGACGATTGAATACATTTTGTTATCTTCACTTTGGTTGGTTTGTGTTGTCTTGGTATTGACCTCACGAGAGCACTGGAGTGAAGCGGGAGCAACAGAGACCCTAGGAAGCGACACAAAGGTAGGTCACTTGTTCCTCCTTCCTAGCTAATTCAATGGTCATAACTTAGGGAAAGAGTCATATCCTGTCCTATTTTGTTCTAGATCCAGCTGGATCTAGGGAGATCTATTAGTGTCTGCACCTACCGATTAGTCCGATAACAAAATTGGCGACCATATTGGGGATGCAACCCATTTTTTTGTGGTTTTTGGTGTTTTTCCTTGGCCATTTTCTCTTTCCTTACCTCTCTCCATTTTTATAAATCTCTGACTCTTCAGGACACCCTGATAGACCCTCTGGGTCCAGAAGTCCCTTCATTTTTTTTGTCTTTTTCCAAAAATTTTCCTAGTTTCAGGCATTCTCGCACTAAACCCCACAGTGGCCTGTGAGAACATCCTGAGTTCGCACTCTACTTTTAAGTCCAGTGCGAGGTTCTCGCACTCTTCTCAAATCTAGCCTGCGAGAATGACCCATTCTCGCATTGTGAAACACTGATAGCGTGCGAACCCTCTTTTAAAAATTTTGGATTTAAGATTTTTCCATATTTAGCTGCCCAGATTAGTATAGGTGTCTGAAAAGAACTTCTTGGACCATTGGTTGATGTTTTCTTGTCTTCAGATTTTGTGCACGATCAGTCTTCAGAAATCAAAGGCTCTTCCTGCCCATATTTTTCTCAACTCTCATCTCTTGACTTTTCTTGGCAAAGATATACTCTCTGATCCTGGAATCTGAGTGCTTGTTTGGGTTAAAGAGCTGGTGATCGGTTTGAAAGTTGGGATTCTTTGTCTTTCTCATTTGCGCATTGTTTCAAAGATTATTGTTCTCATGCAATTGAAAAGATTAGTTTTGTCTACTTGTCATTTTTGTTTACATTGAAAGATTGGTTTGGGTTTTTGTTTATTGCGTGTTCATTAGTTATTGGTTTTCCTCACTTTCACCATCATGGTGTCAATCCTTTTTGAAAAGTAAAAAACATTTTTTCTTTCAAAATCATTTTCGTTTTTGAAAATATTGAAAATCAATTGTTGAAATTATTGAAAAAGAACAAATAAGAGAATTGTCATTATTGCGTGATTCGTTGAGATTGCATTGTCAAGGAAATTGTGTATTGTAGTTCAAGTTGTTTCTGGAAAAATTCTCTTTCCCTCCCGTACATAGGATTCATCGAATGAAAATTGATATATTTCATTCCTATGTATGCATTGTTGGGTCAGAGTATCATACAACATCAGTTTCATCTCCGTTTCCCTTGAGTAACAACAACCATTAATAACATTGCACAAATTTTAAAATTTAACTAGTAACTCTTTTCTAGGGATCTATTACACAAACATTTATCTAGGCTAACACTTTGGAATAGGTAGAGAGATACACTCTCCAAAGCACAAAACACACAATAGAATCTTGTGTTAAGGAGTGTCAAATTCCATTTACAACATTTTGTCCTGGGAATCCCTTCTCACACAAGGGTCAAACACGAGGTCGAATTGATATTGACAGGGTTACTCACCCTGATTTATTGGTATCGGTGTAGAGATTGCACATATTATGGGGGTCACTTGGAGGTATACCCAAAATGATGAGTGGAAGCCTCTTGAGTTGATTTCGGGTTAGATACCCTGCCCTTGCATGTGGATCAGAATGTCGACTGTCCCCCCAGGCTCTATTGTTGTCGGTGGTAACCTTAGTGGCCTATCTTTTTAGGGTATTACACAAGGTGACTGTGAAGGGGAAAGTCTTCACGGTACCTGGAATCAATGTTGGCCAAACTCACTCGGGATCCTTGGAGGGTATACCCATGATTATGTGTGGGATCTTGCACTAGGGTGTAAGTCTGTTAAGCAGGTCGTCAGCGTAACTTTTCCACCCTAGCCCGACCCCTTCTCGTCTCATTGTTGTGACATTGGATTTTATCACCAACTAGTGACTTCGAAAATAGAAGGTCTTGTTTGCTTGGTATTGTTTCCTAGATTTTATTTACTAGCGCGTATTGTTTGTTCACCCAAGTTGAACATAGGAATTTGTTCGTAAGTTTGTAACTCATTCAAAATAGATCCTCCACGTCGTTCACATAGAATGCAGGGTTTATCTCTAGAGCATCTGGAAGGTTCTCAACCCCTGCCTACAAGCTCACCTGAGGGCTCTCCTCAACAGAGTGAATTCCAAGACGTTACCACTCCACAACTGGAAGTGGAAAGAACCGACTCTCTAGAACGTTTTCGAATTACCAATACTTGAGAGGACTTTCGACTTCACCCCGATTTTGAGAGACGTATTATGCAAGTGAATTCTTCCAGAGAATTAGTTGTGTTGTCTTCTGGATCGTCGACTGGACCCTTTCCAAGACCTGAGGGCCAAGATCCTTTTTGGTCTACAGGTGTTTTTAGAAGGGACCTTTTTGGTGCAAGATCAGGTGTTGAAATCACCGTCTCACCTATGTTCCTCGAAACCTTGGACCCAGACACAGTACCTTTTACTACTGCTTATTATTTTCCTGGTACAGACACTCCACAATCTGAACACATCTTGACCGTCCCTATAGAAATGGTCCATTACACATATACTATGAGTATTCACACCGGGGTTACAACGGCTAGTCAAGCCCCCATCATCACAGCGTTGTCACCCAGTATCACCCCTACACTTCCACCCAGATACCATGTGTTGAATGCTTCTATTCCCACTCCTACGCAAACCCCATTTGGAACTCCTGGTGGTCCCTCTTCTTCTGGGCACTCTCCTCTCGGTTTCATTCCAACACTTCCTCAACCCCCTTTCAGAGGACCTTTCTCGTCCTCCACCGACAACACTACTCCTAGTGGCACTATTCCGTCATTCACACCAAATTACCAGATTCCTGTTGGTGGACAATTCCACCAAGGAGGATTTACTCAACCCCCCCTTGTAGGGAAAATTCCTATTGGAATGCAGATCTCAATTGGAACACAACCCCCAATTGGAACACTACCCCCAATTGGAGCACAACCCCTGATTGGAGGAAATCCTCCACTGACCCCACCTTATGGACAAAACATACCTCCGTCCTTGGCCCAGTATTGGAATCATCTAATACAACATAATCCTCAATCGACTAGGGGACAACAAATTCCAACAACATCCATTATACCCTCCAGTATAGGCCAACCATATCTAGGTATGTCCAATCCTATTTGGGGCTCAAATGCTCAAATTCACGTCCCTATTCAAGGATACAATCCCATGAGATACTTTCCTCCACAACCACCGCCGAATCTTCCTGGGTCTTCACATTATATGCAGACTGCCTATGGTCCCACTGGTTTACTGACAGGGCTCCCTCCCCAAAGCCACTAGTACCTGCATGTGAATCGACAACTACCCTTCTTGGCCACTTTGGATCTCCCAGACCTATCAAGGATTTTGAATGATCCAATTCATCACTCTCCCCAATGGCCCACTATACCAGCCAAGCTACCATCGGACATCCCTAAATTCGATGGCAAAGCGGGAGAGGACTTGAACAATCACATCATGACTTTTCACCTCTGGTGCTCATCCAACTCGTTGATGGACAACTCTATTTGTTTATGTATTTTTCAAAGGACCCTCACGGGTTCTGCTACGAAGTGGTATATAGAATTACCACGAGGTTTCTTCACCGACTTTAACACCCTAGCTATGGCCTTCCTCACCCACTACCAGTTACCGATCCATTTTGAAATGGGGACCGAGATTTTGAGTTCTTTCAAACAAACTAAAGTCACTCATATATCCGATCACGTTCATGAATGGCGAAGGAGACGACGTCTCATCAAACTCGAACTTCCCAATCAGTTGATGGCAGAGTGGTTCACAAAATCATTTTTGAATGACATAGCATGTGACATCACCATGGGTAGAGTTGTCATAGAAGAACAAGCCATAAGTCGTGCTCAATATCTTGACCTCGTTTACTCACAAACGAGAACTCTTTACGACTTGCTCCCTGATGCACCTCGTCCTTCCACTTCCACCACTTCAACTACTCCAGCTGCCTCTCATGTAGCCGACGGTGTGATTGGCACTTTCCATGCCCAACCACATTCTGCCTCAAGCACCAACCCCAAACCTGCTTCTTCTAATGTTCAAAATGCTCCATCTCCTACCCCTCCCACCGAAAAGACTTCTGAGGTAAATGCAGTTCAATCTAACCCAGTCGGTAAAAACAAATCCAGAAAAGGAAAGGTTAAGAATAAGGAGGACAAAAATACTTTACAAGCAGAGAAAACCAGAACTCTGCCTGTTGACGATAGGGATAAGCGCAAATCTTGATACCCTTGTCTTATCTATGGTGATGATCATTACACAAAGGATTGTCCACAACGTGACGAGGTCACTAAGTTCCTTCAAGGAGCCCTGAAACCACTTGCTCCAGCTATTTTGTCCAAACCCTTCCCGTCTCAACAACAGGCCCAATTGGTTATTCATGAACAACCCTCCCCTTCTACTATGTCCTATGTATTGATGTGTATTGGCGATTCAAAGAAGAACGACATTGCACTCACCACTCAAGCAAAATATTATTCTCCCTCTAAAGAGAAGGTTGATGACCCACCTCCTTCATTGGTACAACCCTCTCCCACGACTCCACCTACCAACAATCCTCTTCATCTCGAACGAACGAGCCTTGACACAATTCTTCGACCCCCTCCAAAGGGTATCGTTCGGAAATCGACTTTCAATCCTCATGCTCGTGCTGCCCAGAACTATAGCATTGTTGAAGATCTGGCCCAAGCACCTTCTAAAATGTCGACCCTCGAAGTCCTTCAAAGTTGTCCCACACAACGGAAGGCACTGTTGAAAGCTATTGGTGGAATCGACCCGACGGACACAAATTTAATAGTTTTTGACTTGGAAGATCACATTCCAAGGTTACCCCCTCAACTCGCATTCCAAATCCACGTGATTGTCTCTAACAAAAACATTTGTCGAACCATTATCGACGAGGGTGCCTCGACGTGTGTCATGTCTCTTACCTGCTAGAAAGCCACTGGCTCTCCCTCTTTGACTGAATCCTAGAACACCATTAAAGCCTTCGATGGCTCTGGTTTTAAGCCCTATGGTTTCCTTCTTTTGTTGCCAATCACACTAGAAGGAAAAATGGTCCAAGTTGAAGTGGAAGTCTTTGATGCTCCTCTCGATTACAATCTTCTACTTCGACGTAGCTGGATCGATTCCATGCGTGTAGTTGTGTGGACTCTTTTTTGTGTTGTACGTTTCCCACATCAAGGGAAGGTATTCATCGTCGACCAATTATCCTTATTTAACTTGGATACTCGTACTGGAAACATACCGTTCATCACTAAAACCCCACCGGGTTATGAGAACGTCAGTGTAGGCCTTCTCAAAGACTCTTCATTAATGGTTACTTTCCCCATTCCACTGCCCAATGTTCCACGCTCATCCATTGCTTCGATCAACATGATCTCCACCTTGATTCACAGAACTCCTGTGTATCACAACCCATGGATGGTACCTAACCATGGATATCATCTTCATTATGGTGACGAAATGTTGTTAAGTCCGGTCAAATCTGCCTATCAGGCCATTCAATCGATAAACCCTTCTACCCCTTCTCTTGATGAGTTATCTCCAGATCTGTTTCATGTCATTTTTCCCATAGACGAGATGAGCATGTCTATCATGGAAGACACCCCTTGGGACGATGGACATCATCATTCCATCCTCTTCCTGGAGCAACATACCATCGAGAACTACCAACGGATCTTGACCCCATCAACTGTTTTCATCATTTCAACCGTTCCCGAGTCCACACACGATGTGTTTTCAAAAGGGAACTTAAGAAATATGTCACCCACTATTCCCCTCGACATATCCATCAAACCTAGAAATGTCAAAAATGTGCATATCGAAGCTTCATGTTCCCCTAATGAAATTATCACCTACACATCACTTTTCAAAGAGTTTCGTGATGTCTTCGCCTGGAGCTACGAAGAAATTCTAGGTATCGACCCCAAAATTGTGATACATGAGATCAAGACATACCCCGATGCTAAACCCGTCCGACAACGCCTTCGTCCAGTTCACCCACATAAAGCAGCTACTATCAAGCTTGAAGTCGATAAACTTCTCAAAGTCGACTTTATTTACCTGGTGGCTCTCACTGACTGGGTTTCCAATCTTGTCTCGATTGAAAATAAACAAGGCACTATCCATGTATGCATTGATTATAGGGATATCAAAAAAGGTTGTCCCAAAGACAACTTTCCTACCCCCTTCATCGATCAGATTGGCGATGATTGCACTGGAAGTGAAATAGTCTCTCTGATGGATGGTTTCTCTGGATATAATCAAATCAACATTGTTCTCGAGGATCAACATAAGACTGCTTTTATTTGTCCTTGGGGCACTTTTTCCTATCGGAAACTCCCCTTCGGTCTCAAGAACGCTGGCGCAACTTTTCAACGCGCTATGTCTTTTTCCTTCCATGATATCAAGCACATCATGCAACCATATCTGGACGATTTACCCACTCACTCTATGCATCGAGTCGATCATCCAATCCACCTCCAAGACATTTTCGTCCGTCGTCATTTTTACCGTATACGCTTGAATCCTCACAAGTGTGTTTTCTGCGTGGAATCCGACTGACTTCTAGGCTTTATTGTTTCGTTTCAAGGGATCAGGGTAGATCCTTTAAAGGTTGAGGCGATCCATAATCTCCCTCCTCCTTCTACACTTCGCCAGTTACAAAGTTTGCAAGGGAAAGCAAAATTTCTTCGTCGTTTCATCCCGAAATACGCCAAGATAACTCGTAGGTTTACACGACTCCTAAAAAAAGGGTCTGAGTTCGTATGGGATACCATCACAAACAAATCCTTCGAAGCTTTGAAGCTGTCCCTGACATGTGCTCCGCTTCTCTTCCCCCCCGATTAGATTCGTGATTATTTCCTCTACCTTGTAGCCTCAGATTATACCATTAATATGGTTCTCATCCAAGAGGATGATTCTAACGACAAACATGTTATCTATTACTTGAGTCAAAGTCTAACGCCTACCGAAATCAAGTATTTACATGTCGAAAAATTGGCCTTGGTAGTCGTCCAAGCAGTTCAATGCTTCCGGCACTATATCCTCTCTTGCAAGACTACAGTGATTTCTAACTGCAACCTTATGAAACACATTCTCACACGTCAATTGCTAGGGGGAAAATACTCCAAATGGATCGTGATACTCCAGGAGTTTGACTTGGAATTTGAATGAGCCAAGTCCAAGAAGTCCTTAGTGTTTGCAGAGTTTATATGCAACTTTCCCTATTCTGAAACAGAAAATATAGTAGCCGATTCATTACATGATGAATCCATTTTCTTCATTAGTTCCGATGATCTTTGGTATGGTGATACCATCATATACCTCCAAACCCATACTTTCTGGCCAAATTTGTCTAGTACTGATTGACGTCAAATACGCTACCAAGCCCGTCAATATATTATCCTCAGGGATACTCTTTATCGTCGTGGGATTGACTCAGTTTTTCGATGCTGCCTCACGTTCGACGAAACCGAGAAAGCCTTAAATGACTGTCATTCTGGAGCCTGTAGTGGTCATATGTCTGGGTATTCTACTTCCCAGAAGATCTTACGAGCAGGGTATTTTTTGCCTTCTTTATTTAACGATTGCATAATCGTCGTCCAAAAATGCCATGTTTACCAGACCTATAATCATAAGATACGATCACATCCCACTCCTCTTCACCCTGTGGTCTCCATTGGTCCCTTTTTGAAATGGGGCATCGATTTCATGACATGTCACCCCCACTCAGCCGGGGGCCATGGATACATTATTGTAGCCGTAGATTACTTTACAAAATGGGCTGAGGCGATGCCGAAATTGGACAACACTGGAAAGACCGCAACATTATTCATTTTTAATCACATCATAGCTCGTTTTGGTATTCCTCAGGCTATCTTCACTGATCATGGTAGCCACTTTAGAAACTTCATGATGTCCAAACTCACTGAAAAGTTGGGTCTTCACCATGAAAACTCAACGCCCTATTACCCACAAGCCAACGACCAAGTCGAAGAAATTAACAAATTTCTCATAACTATGCTCCGACAAATGATAGGGATTCACAAAACAAGTTGGCACACAATGTTGTTTTCAGCATTGTGGGCTTACCGGACATATGTCAAGTCCACTACTGGGTTACACCTTTCCAGTTATTATATGGTTTGGAAGCCATTCTCCCAGTCGAATGCGAGATACCCTCTTTAAAACTAGTTGTTGAACTCCTACCTAACACTTCTGTTGAGGAAGAACAACTATTGTATCTTATGCAATTAGATGAAACTCGACGCGATGCTACCCTAGTCATAGAAGCTCATAAAAGACATGTCAAGGCCCAATACGACAAACATGTCAAGCCTCGCATTTTCTCCAAAGGAGATCTGGTTCTTCTCTATGAACAGGATGGAGATATGCTAGGAGCTAGAAAACTTGAAGACATGTGGCGAGGTCCTTATATCGTTAGACGAGTTTTGGAAAAAGGGGATTATGAGTTAGTAGATTACGATGGTATCCCTTTGAGTTAACCCAGAAATGGGTTGTACTTGAAGAAATACCATGCATAAGATCACCTCTGCACGAGTACCTGTATTTTTATTGTATCATACTTCTTGTGTGTTACTATAGTTTTCTTTTGTCATTATCTAGTCTCTACCCATATGTGACATTATTTTTGATATCCATATGTCGAAGTCTTCGCTACCTTACATTGGTTTCGCTGATGGCGCTAGCTGTAGTACTTAGAACCTTGCTTCCGTTGCATGGACAATTTACGCCCCTACAAACAAATTTGTCTCTTTACAAGTTGTGTGCCTCAGCCGTGCGACCAACAATATTGCAGAGTATAGCACCGTTATCAAATTGTTGATTGATGTTATCTCACTCAGTATCTGTCATTTGGTTGTGTGACTCGAATCGCAGCTCATAGTACTAAAGTTAAGTAATGTCTATACTATTCGAAGTCCTACTTTGTTACGGGTGTATTTGCGAATTCTCCTCTTGGAACAGTATTTTTATTATATTGAATATCAACATATTCCTAGACGTCTAAATAAATTAACTGATGCATTAGCTAACTATGTATTAGATAGACATTTGGATCATTTATAAATCAATCACATCAATTTCCACATAACACAAGATAAACAGGTAGAAGCTGTATGTATATATAATGATCAAAAAGTTTTTTACAAAAAGTTCTATCCGAGGACAAAAATTTCAAAATCTGAAGTTCATAGCTTAGTGATGTCATGGATGACGTTCACGGTAACACATAACTACCCGGGAAACCCTATGAAGTAGTTGGCCAATGGATTCTGACACTCCCACTGTATGACACTGATAACATCATGGAACCTCTCCAAGGGGCATGTCTGGAATGTCTGTTGTCAAACCCTCTAGGTTTTGTTTCACCACTTCATAATATTTGACGTCCTATCATGGCACTAGAGCCACCTCTCCTCGTCACTAAATAGGAGAAGTACCAGGTGGTTGGTAAGGCCCCACGTCTATGTTATCAAAAAATAATTTTGTAGTTAGACCTTGGACGAACATAAAAACATTTTCATATGATAAAATTCACAAAAACATTTAAAAATAAAAAATGTGTACTTCTTACCAAGATCCCCCCACTGAGCGCCTTCGGGCAGGCCCAAGTCCGGATCTCCTCAGAAGTTCAAATTGGCATAGGCATAATCATCAACCATCAACATCTGTGGTCGCAACCAGTTGAAGAATGCATCATTGTATTTGATAATTGGTCCAGCTACGTGTCGGGCCATGAGCTGACACCACCTCAACATTCTTGGATCTGTTGGAGCCAGTAAACCCCACTCAACCTACAAACTTAGTAAGGGAACCCTCTCAAGAAAGGACACCAACAAAGGCCCATACCCAAATTGCTTCAGGTTGCCTCGCTTGCATTTAGTCAACTGCCTCTTCATTCTACGAAGCACTACGTTTGCCCAGTTAAAAAATTGAGGCTCAATACACTCTATGGCATATTGAAACTAGATCTAGAAAGCCATGTGAGGAGAAACACTCCCAGCCATATGAGAAATGGTGAAAAAAATAGTGCGAAGGGTCAAATCCCATGCTCCCCAAATGGCTACTTTCCCTTTGCTCCTCTCTGCCTCTGGAACATAGTGCAAATGACAATACTCACTCATGGGCAGCCCACCACCTCTACTACCAGTCAGGCTCACGTGGTACCCATGTTGTGACAGTGCTGTTAAAAGGTAAATGTCCTCGATATCCAAGGACAATGTGTGGACCCCTACATGGAATACTTGTTGGTCGGTATCCCACATATGCATAAGGTACTCCAATAACCTGACTTGGGCCCTCATACCTGGGATACAAAAGAATTTCAGGAGACCACAGTCTCACAAAGAGGCAACGATGGCCAGATGATTCTTGGAAATAGCATCATATTCTTCACGCTCTCTTTCACGCCATTCCAGAACCATGGTGATAGCCAAATACCTGCACAAGAAGCATAAGAAGAATATCAACAACTCTATTCAACATTTGATAACTTCTTCATTGAGAAAAATTCAAAAAAAAATTCTACTTTGCGGTTCTCGTAGGTGCCCTTTAGGCATGGTGTGAGGTTCTCGCAGGTGCCTTTGGGGTCACCTACGAGAATGAGGCATTCTCACGGGTCCCATGTGGCTAGCCTGCGAGAATGGCTGAGCACAACTTTAACCCCTAAAACAAACTCAAAACTATGATTTTTTCCAATGAAAATGAAAAATCAAACCATGAAAAGATAGAGGACAAGGAGATTACCTCACTTCTAGAGACGGTTCATCGAATGGATGCTCGTAACTCCCGCAATCGAACGCTGAAATTCAAGGGAAAAAGAGGGGTTTTGGACTAAAATATTGGTAAAGTTAAAATGACTATGGTAAAAAGAACTTTTACCACTTTATATTTTCTTTTACCATTTGTTATTGGATTTTATAATTGTTTATTTATTAAAACCTAATGCCTAATACCCTTATGAGTGCAACTTTTGCAGACGTAACGACCTCGATGTTCATGCACATGGATGCGGATATTTTTTCTTCTTCATCACATGTTTTGATTGTTTTTTATGGTTTTTGTACAAAACCTTGAGCTTGGTCTTTATCCGTTGTCACACTCAAAAATACATGAGAACGCGATCGAGCACACTTTTATCACTTTTTCGGTCTCAATAAGGTTATACGAAAAATGAACCCTCCTAGAGTCCTCTTTAAACTCTTTTCAGACTCTCTAAACATGAAAAGATTATCTAGAGACCTTGCTATTTTCACGCTCGTTAAAGTATTTGAAGAAAGCATCTATTGGGTGATAATTTATCTCTTTTTCGTTCTCATCAGACTATTTTACGAAAAAGGAACTGAGAGAGTTCTCTTTCAAGTGTTTTTCCAGACTCTATAATCATGAAAAACCTTCGATTTTTCTATCCTTGGACTCGTTCAACAAACATCAAAAGACCCGCAATGGGACCGAACCACTCCTTCCTAGGGTTCGTTAAACATACTCCGAAGGACTCATCTGAAGGATGAGCTTATATAAACAAGCACATGTTATCCTCCTCAATCTTGAATAAAAATAAAGAGGTACTTGCCAGAAATGGTGGGAAATTTTTTGGGAAAGGGATGTGTTCTCGTATTCATATTAATTGGTAGTAAGTGTCGCTCTTGAACATGACACCCCCCTATTCATTATTTGAAGGCGGTTTGGGAAATCCATTTGTCTCTCATTCGATTCGCTACAAGGTCATACCCTGCATCGTCTCTGAGTCAATGCTGTTGAATCATTGGTCGTGTCATTCATATGTTCAAGAGAAGTTCATATGAAACCTCTATTGAGTTGACCATCTGCAGTTGTCCATTCTCTCCGTGTCATCCTTTCTTGTGTCCAATATAAATTACATCATACTCTGTTTCACCTTCAAAATCTGTTACTCATTTCATGTCATTGATGGGGGATACATCAAGGCCCTCCTGTGATGAGTTTTGTTCTTTCGACTCCAGCTCATTATCTAGAAACAAGACTTAGAAATTCTTTGGTACATTGGAAATTGCATGCCTCAATGGCAGTTTTCCTCACTTTCGACAATGGGTTTACATCATTGGCCCTTGCTCAAAATATTTCGTCGGATGCTCGACCTCAACTCATTAATTCACATTCGGTGGATTGTGCTAGTGTACCTTGGGAGTCATTGACATTAAGGGTGATTTCCCTTGCACTTGTTAACGGTTTCATCAATGACCAGTAATCAAGTGGTTTCTTCCATGTTCGACTTCAACACATGTAATCACATGGTTAGATTCATACTTTTCGGGCAACAGGATTGAAGACCCTAGATCTCATCTCTTTTGTCCAGGTTGCGATGGAATATGTATAATTTGTGACACATAGATCCCTTTTGTATGTCTTGTGGCTATGTCGTCTCACCTTGAATTTTCTTGCATAGATCCACAGTGTATTCTTGGTGGCTATGAGATATTTTGATGGCATGGATCCACAGTGTATGATTGGTGGCCATGACCTATTTTTATAATGTCATTCATTCGTGATCTGAGTACAGGGATTCCTACCTTAGAACTAGTATGATATTTTGCAGATGCCTGGTTGTTCATAGGTTTCTGATTAGGTGCGCTCCCAGTCTCCAACACACACTTGTAGTTTACAAAGTATTTCAATTGTCACTAATTCTGGCCTCATACTTTGGGGGGAATTCTATTACCCATGATTTTGGTCATCTTGATGCTGTATTGATGATGGTGTACTCAGGCTCCTAACAAGAACTTTCTTCTGAGAAAAGTGACATTCATCTCTTCCCAGAAAACATTTTTTTGAAGAGAGTTCGCAGGTTGCTTATAGCCTAGGGTGCGAGAATGACCCATTCTCGCAGGATGCCTTCAGCTAGGGTGCAAACTTCTCACACTGTGCTATATATATAGGGTGTGAACTTGTTCTCAAGCTTGGGAAAAGATTAAGTCTCGATGGTTCTAGAAGGGAATCTTCTAGAGAATGGGTTGGTATTCGAATGGTTATCATGTTACTGGTTTCCCTGATTTGGTGGGATCATTCTCATCAAGGTAACCATTTCATCCTCTCCTATATATTGATAGGATTCTCATGGAAAAGGTTAAGCAAGATTAATTGGAGAATTGGTGAAGGAATTGTGTGAAGAAACTAGCTTGAACAAGATCTTGGAGACTCTACCAAGTCTATCAAGAGGAGTTGGATCTTCTTCATGCAAGGATCGAGAAAATATGTGTGTTAGATCCAAGAGTCACAGAAAGGAAGCTTGTGAAATCAAGGCAATCAAGTTGTATCTTCTACTTTCGATTAATATGATACAGTGGCATGTCCCTTTCCCATAAAGTTATTCTTACATTATTGTGTAATTCCTTGATCATACGCATAAGTTGATGATTGAATACATTTTTCTATCTTCACTTTGGTTGGTTTGTGTTGTCTTGGTCTTGACCTCATGAGAGCACCAGAGTGAAGTGGGAGAAACAGAGACCCTAGGAAGAGACACAAAGGTACGTCACTTGTTCCTCCTTACTAGCTAATTCAATGGTCATAACTTAGGGAAAGAGTCATGTCCTGTTCTGTTTTGTTCTAGATCCAGGTGGATCTAGGGAGATCTGTTAGTGTCTGCACCTACCGATTAGTCTGATAACACACCTGCTTACCTTGCAAAGCAGAACCTGATTTAAATCTAGTGCCATTTCCACTTCAACCTACAAAATAAGCGAAGCATTCAGTTAGTTATAGAATATGGGTCTCATCGAACTCAAAATTATTTCTATTATCAAACATTTAAGATAAGGACTGGGCGCAACTTTTTTACTTATCTAAGATTCGCCATAGGTAGGCTCCCATGCTGAATAGAGACCGCAGTTAGACTGAAAGGGGACGAGTGAATGTGATCAAGTTGATGGGTGCCCTCGCATCAAACAGGGCCCCATCATTAGTTACAGTATCAAATATAAATAATGCGCTTTCATAAAAGTACAAACATCAAATCGAGCAAATATTTATGTTAAACATGAGATTCGTAAGTCTATACACTGATAGAGGAAAATAAATAACAAAAGAACCTGTCTAAAAGAAATGGAAAGTTTAATTTAAACCACGGAGTAAGATGCATAACCTCCTCACGATAGTCAAACCATGGTCAAGCGCATACATAACCCGCAACCATTGTCTGAGGAATGACATAGGAACCTTAATCTAGAGAGGTATCGCTATTCCGGGTTCCACAGGAGGAAGTGATGAATGGTTATCTGTTCTCCTCAATGGGTTTATGGTTTCAGTTAGGGAAAGGTACGGTCGAAGGAACTCGTCGAGGTGGGTAGACAGAGCCAGGATAAGGAAACATTATTTAGTCATTATTCAGAGAATACCCAATACGACTGGGAACAAGGTCAAGACTGACCACCTCTCAGTTAACTAACCTCGAAAACTAAGATGCATTATAGTATGGATTTCCCAAAACAATGATACAACATAGCACAAGTAGGAATGACAAGCACAAAAGATCACTACTCATGAATAACCCTTGATAGTCCCCAAGGAAAGACGAAATGAAAAGTGAGAGTGCGAAAAAAAAAACTATCTACCCGTAGCAAGAAGAACCAGAATGCCTCTGTCGGATTTCATTAACGAGGAAGTAATTTTCATAACGGACAAAGGTTACATTGAAAGCATGAATCTTACCAGGAGGTTTGATGAAGGATATCGCCTCCATCATGGAAGTTCTCCACTCTTTCCTTCGACAACATTTTTGGAGTTGCAGAACCAAATCCTCTATGAATCTACTCGATACCAGAATGAACCACTAACCGAAAATGAAAGCCTTGCCACGTAGATTAAATGTTCTTGGTATGAAGGAAGGGTCAACCAGGTGAGGGAGGTAATTTGGCGCAACCACAATGGATGAAAGGTTAGATAATGGCCTCGACTCTCGTGCACATCAGGGCCACTTTAATGGTCTGATTAGGGTTTAACTCTTGAATGGCCTATTCCTGCTAGCTCCATTAATGAGTTACAGATGAAACAAGCAAATTCTTTTTTAAGGTAAGTTTTACCCTAACCAACCCCAACCTCATTATGGTAGTTTAGTCAGAGTGTTTTATGGAACAAGTGGAGTCAACGAACAACTAGAACAGACTGTTGGTTTTCAAATAATCGTTACATCAATGTTAAACCTTTGTTCTTCACACATGACACCTTTTATCAAAAGGTTAAGGTTACGCATAGGACTTAGGGATATAGTTCCCTTTTTCCTCATGGTGGTAAGTGGAACTACATGGATATATAATTTGTAGAACGGTATGAAAGTAAACCTAGTTTGTAGGATTAAGTGAGTGGTGGTGCGCAGAGTAAGCGCACTTGAAATATTGATTCAAAGGTTAGATTGGGTAGAAAATTTAATGCAACATCAGCCAAGACCCTTTTATTTTAATGACGAACCCATTCAAAGATAAATGTATAAAGTAAGATTTTTTTTTTATTTGATAGTATTGAGGTTTATTACATATGGTATCAAAGAAAAAGTTACAACACTGGGCATGAACAGGGCCATATTAGTTACTTAATATATATATATATATA
>JZKD02S0166913.1:135238-145446 GCA_000966675.3 Picea glauca
AAAAAATGAATATACATGAGCAACCATCCTCAAAAAGAAGAGAGGAGGTCAATATATAGAATTTCCAACATATAAATTCTAGTCAAAAAAAGCTAGAAATAACTAAAATAGGTGTCATAAGGTAAGGGGGACGACATAGTTCAACCTAGACCACTAAATATACATGTCACACACTCATTAATGTCCACAAGAGTCAAGTGATGTGCATTAGCTCACTTAATCTCACTTAAATGACAAGAGAAGTAGTTCCAACTCACTTAACTGACCCAAAATAGTACTTACTAATAATAGTAACGACAAAAATTATCAATTAAGGAATAGATCTCTCACTCAAAGAGGAGGTGCACATTCCCCAATAATAGATGATTTTTTCATGGGGGAGTTGGAATAAATCAAGGATAAATCAAGAAAAATCAAGAAAATCAAGAACCGGGAGTTGAGTCTTGATCTAAAATTAACAGTTTTCCCTAAAATCTAGGGATGAGGTGCCCTTCTTCTCTATGTTGACAAATTAGGTGAAATAAAGTGTAAATGAATGTATTAACCAATATCTAGGAGTCTAAGCTAGTTATAAACTAATTTAAGTTAGGGATATTCTCCAACACCCTCCCTTAAGCCCTACTGTAATGACAAAAAATTTGAGTCTCGACAACTTGGCCATTTTAGGTACTCATTACATAAAAGAACTCCTCATGAAAAGAGGAAAGAGGGAAAATCTCGTGGGAAAGCCCCCCCCAAAAAAAAAGAGGAAAAAAAATGTTGAGTGGCCAAAAGTGACCTACTCAGTTGTCTCCACCACTCCAAGCATAACTCTCGGTTCTGAAAATTTCTTTTCAGTGAAGGACTTAGTGAAGATGTCTGCAACCTGTTGCTTTGTGGGGCAGTACTGCAGTGAAATGACTCTGTCATGGATTAGCTCGTGGATGTAATGAATGTGAATCTCTATGTGATTGGTACTCTACCTCTGAACTGGATCAATCGACATCTGAATGGGCCCCTGATTGTCACAAAATATGACAGTTGAAAGTGGATACTGAATACCAAACTCAGAGAGAAGCCCCTGCAACAAAACAGTCGGTGTAGTTACATTCACTACACCTCTATACTCTGCCTCTACTATAGATAAAGAAATCATGGATTTCTTCTTGCTAGACCAATAGAATGGCCCTGAACCAAAGATGAAAACATAACCAGAGGTGGAATTGCAGTCTATACCATCACCAGCCCAATCAAAATCTGTGTACCCAATCAGTGAAAGTGGGCAATCTGCAGCATAAAAGATACCAAAACTGGGAGTACCTTTCACATATCTAAGGATTCTCTTTGTAGATTTCTGGTGAAGCTCATGAGGATCCTGCATATATCTAGAACAAACTCCTACTGCAAAATAGATATCAGGTCAGGTGTGAGTAAGATACAACAAACTCCCAACCAACTGTCGATACAGTGTACTGTCCACCAAAGGTGTAGTACCCGCATCCTCAAATCTGACCCCTAAAAGAAAGGGAGATGTTGTTGGCTTGAATTATGTCATATGAAAGTGGAAAATTAGATCTGATGCATACTTAGATTGTGCCATGTTGATCCCTGAAGTAGAATGAGAAACTTCAAGACCAAGAAAGTAGTGCAATAACCCTAAATCTGTCATGGAAAATCGATCGTGCAGTGTTGATTTTGCCGAATCAATAGCTGAAGTAAGGTTCCCTGTCATCAGTAAGTCATCTACATAATGTACTATCAGAAAAATGGAATCATCATGTTTCATAAAATAAACATTCATACTATATTTGCATCGAATGAATCCAATGGAAAGCAGGAAAGAATCCATCTTTGCATACCAGGCTCTGGGAGCCTGTTTTAGGCCATACAAAAATTTCTTTAATCTGCAAACGAGGGAAGAGTTCTGAATGTATTCCTATGTCTTCTCCATGTAGATATCCTCCTTGAGATCACCATGAAAAAATTCACTCTTCACATCCATGTGGTAAACTTCCCATTTGCGAGAAGCAGCAATGGCCAAAACTAGTCGAATGGAGTCCATTTTTGCAACAGGTGCAATTGTCTCTGTGTAGTCTATGCCATGTACCTGTGAGTATCCTTTTGTGACAAGTCGATATTTGTACTTACTGATATCACCATATGCAGAAATATTTGTTCGATATATCCATCGGCATCGAACAATCTTTCTTCCTTTCGGAAGTGGAATCAAGTCCCATGTGTTGTTGTCTATAAGAGCAGAGTACTCTTCATCCATGGAAGCCTCCCAATGTGCGTTTCCAGTAGCCTCAGAGTGTGACTTTGTATCTGAACCAAGTGACATATGGAAATTTATGGGAAGCAAATTTTTTTTGGTAGCCAGGGCTTGAGGATCCCCAAAAAACTGTGATCTAGTCCTTCTTGTATCCGCAGTATCACAGACTAGTTCACCCGCATCTTGCAAGGTTTTCTCTGCCCATGTTGGCAACTGAGTTGGAGCAGACATGAACTGATCCTCATCCTTTGTATCAGACCTGAAAGGCTACTCTTATGGCTGTTCTGAAGTGCTCGAAGAATTTTCTGACTCCTCCTCATCAGTGACAACAAGCGGTTCCTCGGTAGGGTCTTCTGAAAAATCATGCAGTGATTCTTTTTCAAACTTCACACTTCGCACTAGAATGAAATTTTTAGTGTGAGAGTACAGCAATATATATCATTTGAAACCTTCAATATATCCAACAAATATGCATTCAACACTTTGAGACTCCAAATCCTTCCTCTTATCTATCAGAATGTGAGCCCATGAACCAAAAATACGAAAGTGCGATACTTTCGGTTTCTTACCGGTCCAACATTCAAAAGGAGTGGTGCCTTTAAGTGATTTGTGAGAAAATCAGTTCTGAATGTATGATGCAAAATTAATAGCTTCAACCCATAGCTTGGGAGCTAATGATTTTGACTGTAGCATACAATTGGCCATCTCTTTTAAGGACCGGTTTTTCCTCTCCGCAACACCGTTCTGCTGTGGTGTATATGGCACTGTGTGTTGTAGTTGTATACCTGCATCAATGCAAAGTTGTTGCACATATTTGTTGACATAATCCCTCCCATTATCAGTACGGAGTATCTTAATATTAAACCCAGACTCATTCTTAGCAAGTGCTTTAAATTCTATAAGGCATTCAAATACTTTTGATTTTAATTTCAAAAATAATACCCAAGTAAAGCGAGAGAAATCATCTATGAAGGTGAGTACATATCGAGCCTTACTGATTGAAGGTTGCGGGAATTGGCCCGTGATGTCACTGTGAATCAGCCCAAGAGGTGAAGAAGTTCTCTGTGCCTTCCCTTTGTCAAACTTTTTCTCTGGATGCTTGCCAAGAATGCTTCCTTGACATACACTGCTTGTGAATTTAATAGCTGGCAATCCTTCTACCATGTTTTCCTTGTTGAGTTTATGCAATTAATTATAGTTTAGATGGAAAAATATTTCATTCCATAACCTACTGATATCATTATACTATGATAGAAATACAGTTCTAATAGATTTAGGAACAAAGTGGGAGAAGAAATACAAACGAGAACCGTGATCTGCAATTCCATGTGCAAGCTGTGAGCCTGTGGAAATGTCGGTAATCACTGTGGAGTCCGGAGTGAACTCCACCTTCCTTATAGAGTTAGAATGAGTGATTTGATATATCGAGAGAATATTTATGGAAAGTGAGGGAACATGAAGAACATTTGTGAAGCATCCCCCTTCAAGATCAACAATTCCTTCTCCGCACACCTTTGCGGGTGTGGCATCTCCCAAGTAAATTGGGGATTTGGTGCTTTCCTCGATGGAGGACATTTTTTCTTTTGATGCAGACATATGGTTCGATGCACTTGAATCAAGGATCCAATATTATGGAGTGGATGTGACAGCCATTAAATCATGACCATCTTGTGCTCTCCCTCCCGTTTTGTTATCATCTTTCTTCTTTGCATTTTCAGTCACCGTATTGCTTAGCCATCTCATGGATAGTATTCCTCATGCAATTTTCTTTGGGATGAAAACCTTTGGAATAGTAGTTGAAAAGTGTTATTTCCTTATTCTTCTTACCCTTAGGCTCAGAAGAGTTATCTGAAGATTGTGCAGATCTCTCCTTCTTCAATTTAGGAAATTTACCCATTCCTTTTTTTTGTCTTTTGCACTACTCTTTGAAGAATTAGTAGCCGGAAGTGATTGGTTCTTGGAACGCTTGATGGAACCCATTTGGAATAAATTAGATTTCTCTTGATTAAATGCTACAATGAAATCATTCAATGGAGGCATTTTCCATTTTTCCTGAGTCAATTTAGATGCTTGAAAAGATGACACAAATGCGAAATATTCAGGGCCTAATTTCGAGAGAATTGAAAGGATGAGTTGTTCTTCCTCTTTCGTGACTCCACATGCATTAAGTTCAACGAGGATGGATTTGAACTTGGTGAAGAATTCTTGCAGATTTCTGAAATGAATTTGACTTAGGGATATGAGTTCATTCTCCAGTTGATGCACTCTCATTGCATCCTGCTTGTTGAATAGTCCTTCCAATGTGGTCCAGACCACATTGGGAGTAGTGGCTCTACTGACATGAAAGAGGAGATCTATGGAAATTGATAGGCATATCAGCCCAATTGCTTCATCTAATTTATTGAAATACTTTATCTTCTCCACTGCAACAGTCATTTCTTTCTCTAGTCCCATTGTTACCCTGTAAAGCCCTTTGCTTCGGAGGAGCAGAGAGATCTATGTCTTCCATTCGAAGTAATTGAAAGGATTTAGAATTCATTTTGTGGGATGAGAGATATGATCCATTTCTAATTTCTTCACCTCCTAATGATCTATACCTGAAAATAAAACTGTGTACAATCCACTAGATTCAATCTAGCTCTGATACCATGTAGAATTCCTGCAGAAACCCCGATAGATCTAGAATTCTAGTTAAAATGAACACATGCAATTTGCTGATATTAAAGAGATGAGAGAATTTTTTTTCTTCAAAAATCAGAGAATTATTAATAAAAAATGAATATACATGAGCAAACATTCTCAAAAAGAAGAGAGGAGGTGAATATATAGAATTTCCAACATAGAAATTCTAGTAAAAAAAAGCTAGAAATAGCTAAAATAGGTGTCATAAGATAAGGGAGACGACATAGTTAGACCTAGAACACTAAATATACATGTCACACACTCATTAATCTCCACAAGAGTCAAGTGATGCACATTAACTCACTTAATCTCACTTAACTGACAAGAGAAGCAGTTCCAACTCACTTAACTGACCCGAAATAGTAGTTACTAATAATAGTAATGGAAAAAATCATTAATTGAGGAATAAATCTCTCACTCAAAGAGGAGGTGAAAATTTCCAAATAATAGATGATTTTTTCATGGGGGGGTTGGAATAAATCAAGGATAAATCAAGAATAAATCAAGAAAAATCAAGAAAATCAAGAATCGAGAGTTGAGTCTTGATCTAAAATTAGCAGTTTTCCCTAAAATCTAGGGATGAGGTGTTGTTCTTATCTATGTGGACAAATTAGGTGAAATAAAGTGTAAATGAATGTATTAACCAATATCTAGGAGTCTAAGCTAGGTATAAACTAATGTAAGTTAGGAATATGCTCCAACAATTGTTTCCTTTGTTTTCCTGCAAGATGGTTCAGATATGTAAACCTTTCCTTACTCTGTTCTAGGATGTTTTGTGTGTAACTGATATTATACATCTAATTGTTTTGAATTGAAATAATTCTTTCAATGGATGACATCTATTGCGGTATTAAATTTACAATCACAGAGAATAATTCTGGAGTGGTCCCTCCCAAAAATCTGGAATACTAGGAAAATTTATTTAAATACAATTTGAGTTTAAGAGAGTAGATCCATCTATAGGATAGGTTTAATCTAAAGTCAAAATGATAGGATACTTTGTGTGCTTGAAGAAGACCAATCTGTATAGATATAGGTTTATTTCTATGACTGAAGTATTAAACATATCTAAATTTGAGCAATCAGATAGGTTTAGTCTGAAGTCGAAATGCTAGGATAGTATGTGTGCTTGAAGAAGACCAATTTGTATAGATATAGGTTTATTTTTGTGACTGAAGTATTAAATAGATCTAAATTTGAGTAATCGGAGTTGAGTAAATTTTTGTTGAAAGGAAACATTTAAATGTATCACTAATTCCAAACAATCATGCACCTTAAAGAGACTTCCTGTCTATTACATTTAAGAATTGAAGAGAAATGTGAAATAGCAAGAACCTTATGGATCACCTGGTCACTCATATATTATACATATATATATACATATTGGAAAAAAAAATGAAACTAGAAGTAATCTATCTACATCAGAAAGTTAAGGAAATATGCAAAACCCTTTTTGTTTATTAGATGCTAAAACAATCATGGGAATTGATGCCTATCAGGAGATTTTATGCTTTCCCTTGTTTTGTTTAAGAGAGGTCTACCCTTTCCACAGTCAATGTCTGTGATGAATTTAGAAATTTTTGAAACCCTTAGGGAGATCCAGAACAATTTTTTTTTCAGGAGTATTATATTCTTTTGAGTACTATAGTCTCACAGTCAAGGGAACGGACATTAAAACTATGGAAGCCCTGACTTCATCAACACATAATGATTACGTTGGGGAAACATAAGTTAATGCAGGCATTTACATAATACTCACATAACCCACGCATTCCCAGGAGTCGATGCATATAACCACAACCACAATACTTACTCTAATTGGAAATAATTTAATCAACAACTTCCACAAGTAAAGGTTGCATTAAAAATTTAATTTACTATATATTCTATCTCTACCATGATTCCCAACATGAATTATGTCTGGAATATCGCTATACAGAGACTAACGAGAAACATCATTAAAATAAAACATTTACAACCCTTGTTTAAAATTATGTACATCTAATGATTTGATATCAGTCATATGCCAAGAATGCCAGGGTAATAAACCAACACCACCAAGCTTTTTTCTAGACCTTTCAAGAGTTATCATAATAGTCACCTGTTTACCTTGCTGAGCAGAACCCGATTTAAATCCAGCACCATTTCCACTTCAACCTACAAAAGAAACAAAGCATTGAGTTAGTTATAGAATATGGGTCTCACCGAACTCAAAATTCTTTCTATTATCAAACATACAAGACAAGGACTGGGTGTAATTTTATTACTTATCTAAGGTTCTCCATAGGTAGGATCCCATGCTGAATAGCGACCACCATTAGACCGGAAGGGGAGGAGTGAACACGATCAAGATGATGGGTACCCTCACATCAAACAGGGCCCCATCATTAGTTACAGTATCCAGTATAAAGAATACGCTTTCATAAAATTATAGACATCAAATCGAGCAAATATTTATATTAAACATGAGTTTCGTAAGTCTATACACTGATTGAGGAAAATAAATAACACATGAACCTGTCTAAAATAAAGGCAAAGTTTAATTTAAACCATGGAGTAAGATGCACAACCTCCTCATGATAGTCAAACCATGGTCAAGCCCATACATAACCCGCAACCATTGTCTGAGGAATGACATAGGAACCTTAATCTAGAGAGGTATCGTTATTCTGGGTTCCACAGGAGGAAGTGATTAATGGTTATCCATTCTCCTCAATGGGGTTATGGTTTCAGTTAGGGAAAGCTATGGTCGAAGGAACTTGTCGAGGTGGGTAGCCAGAGCTAGGATATGGAAACATTATTTAGTCATTATTCAAAGAATACCTAATACGACTGGGAACAAGGTCAAGACCGACCACCTCTCAGTTCACTAACCTTGGAAACTAAGATGCATTACAGTATGTCTTTCCCAAAACAATGATACAAGACAACACAAGTAGGAACGACAAGCACAAAATCTCGTTGCTCATGAATAACCCTTGACAGTCCCCAAGGAAAGACGACACAAAAAGTGAGAGTGCGACAAGAAAAACTATCTACCCATAGAAAGGAGAAACAGAATGTATCAGTCGAATTTAATTAACGAGGAAGTAATTTTCATAACAGACAAAGGTTATAGTGAAAGCATGAATCTTACCAGGAGGTTGGATGAAGGATATTTCCGCCATCATGGAAGTTCTCCAGTCTTTCCTTCGACAACATTTTCGGAGTTGCAGAACCAAATCCTTTGTGAATCTACTCAATACCAGAATGAATTGCTAACCTAAAAGGAAAGACTTACCGTGTAGATTAAATGTCGTTGGTATGAAAGAAGAGTCGGCCATGTGAGGGAGGTAATTTGGCGCAACCACAGTGGACGAAAGGTCAGATAATGTCCTCGAATCTAGTTCACATCAGGGCCACTTTAATGGTCTAATTAGGATTTAACTCTTGAATGACCTGTTCCTGCCAGCTCCATTAATGAGCTACGGATGAAACAAGCGCCTATGTGTTTGAGTTAAGTTTAACCCTAACCAACCCCAACCTCGTTATGGTAGTTTAGTCGGAGTGTTATATGGAACAGGTGGAGTCAACGAACAACTAGAACAGACTATTGGTTTTCAAATAATCGTTACATCAATGTTAAACCTTTGTTCTGTGCACATGACACCTTTGATCAAAAGGTTAAGGTTACACATAGGACTTAGGGATATATGTCCCTTTTTCCTCATGGTGGTAAGTGAAACTACATGGATATATAATTTGTATATCGGTATGAAAGTAAACCTAGTTTGTAGGATTAAGTGAGTGGTGGTGCACAGAGTAAGAACACTTGAAATATTGATTCAAACGTTAGATTGGGTAGAAAATTTAATGCAACTTCATCTAGGACCCTTTTCTTTTAATAAAGAACCCGTTCACAGATAAATGTATAAAGTAAGAAAAAAATAAATTTGTTGACAGTTTTGAGGTTTATTACAAGAGCAGTTGGGTGAGACATGCATAAAACAACAACGAGAAATGACTACCTGCCTAACACAACATGACCACGCCTACAATATAAGGGACAACACCCCCCTCCTGACACAACAAACTTGACGACCAAAGACTAGAACCTCAGGGCGCACGAACCAAACGTATGAAGGCGTTACGACTCAAGCACTAACAATAACTTACAATGATCAACAATACTCACATGGGAAGCATAGAGTCCGACCACTATATCATTCACCTCTATCCAATAGGGCGCACCATGATCCCCTCATCAAGAATCATGTCGTCCCCATATGAGAGGCATGACAATAACCCTGGCACAAACATATTCTATATGGAGCATAGACTCAAGACCAACCCACGTGCTAGGAGACCAAAATAGCTGACATGAAGACTACACTTACCTCCCAAGAAACGAGTCAGCAAGACACTATATAACATCAAAAAGAGAGCACAATCTATTACACGACTTCGCCAACAACCCAACCCCATAATCAAGTCTAAATTAGTCAAAATTACAAATCTAAATTAACATTACTTACAAACTAATTTAGCATGTCTAAATTAACATTTAGTCAATACACGCCAATCTAATTTAACATTAATTACAATCTAAATTGGCAATTCTAAACTAATCACTAATTACAATCTAACTTAGTAGTTAACATTATAAACAACATTAACAATATCAGAGTACAAAGTTGTTGGTTGTGGAGCCTGATTATCTTCCTGATTTAGAGGTCTTTTACTTTCAGCCATGTTTATACCCCATGAAGTATTTACACCTTAGAATTTTGTACACTCTTCCACGTGGGGGAGTGCAGAGGGGGGGTACCCCCTCTGTGGGGTTTGAGGGGGATATCCCCCCGGCTAAGGGGTCTGTGGGCAAGCGGAGGTTCGTGGGCAAAGCCCCCGAAGCAAAAATTGCCTTGTAAAAGTATATTGTAATTTCATTGTAAATCTGGACCGTTCATTATAAGGTCGCAGATCTAACGATAGAGATTATGTCAGGGTTTTTTGCCCTAGAAGGAAACCCTCTTTTCTTGAGGTAAATGTATTGTGGCTATGTAGGTTGGCAAGTATTGTATTCTGAGGGAGGAGACTGTGAGAAAAAGAAGAGGAAGTTACAGCGGGTTTCTCTATAGGTTGTATCCCTTCATTTTGTTGGATAATAATAAAGAAAGGACCTGGCAATTTCTCTGGTGGACGTAGCCTACACTGGGTGAACCACGTAAATTTGTGTCTCTCTTGTATTGTGTATCTTTTGTGTTTTATTTCCACATTTGTTTTATTTTATTGCTCC
>JZKD02S0166913.1:151504-165251 GCA_000966675.3 Picea glauca
ACTCATTCTTAATAAAGACAAACATTGTCATTAAATCGCAGAGAATGACGATGAACAACACACAGAGGTTTTCAATTGCAAGAAAGCGCAATGACCATCAACTAGCCAAGAGAAATCAACAGGGGTAGACTACTGGGAAAACACATCCTTCGCTCATCATCCATGCATAGAAAAGAAGGGAATTAGGATCTTTAGGTCTATTAACACCGAAGTGACGACCATCGATCTGGCTCCTAGCCGACTTCTCACACATGGAATAATGAGCTAGGGACGAGGATGGAGTAAAAATCACAAATCTTCACAACAAATCAACAAAACCAATAGGATAGTCAAAAAATTTAGGGATCCAATGCCAAGGGAAACAAGTCAAGAAACAAGCTTAAGGCTATGGGAATTTAAGTTCTCTATTAAACTTCTAAGTCAAACACCTTCTTTACACAGTTAGAAATACAAAAATGAAAGCATAAGGTCTATAATAATCTACCATGCATAATACAAGAAAGCGTACCATAGCCCAAGTCTCCCGCTGCAAGTCGTTGTCCCACGCACTCCGTGCAACTCCTGCTTGCCGATCGATGAGACTTCACCGATACCTCTCAGCCAACACTAGGGGTACTCTTCTTCCCCCTTAGCCCCCCGAGATGTTAAGGGGCCACACACACTAAACTAGAGAACAACTAGCTCCCAGCTTGCCTCACAAGGTTGAGCTACCACTCCTGTGACATCCCCAACAAACAAAAAAAAAAATATTGAAATTTAAAATTTGTTGGAAAATGATTTTGTTTTTAGTAAATTCGAATTTGGAATTTTTTTTCCATTTATGGAAATTCTGAATTTCGAATTTAATAATTGTAATTTATTATTATGACTAGTGGGCAGAGATCTGATTTGAGCTAACTAACTTTTTGACTATGACACTTGTATGAAAACATAATATTTTATATTGATTGCAGGAGGACAAATGGAACAACCATGTTAAAATCAACTGAGCATGACTCCATGAGTGGGGAACATGTTGGAACTACCTCTGGGTTGATTGTTACAAGTGGAAAATCAGAGATTTGGCCATTGGCAGCGCCTGAAAATCATGGATTTAGAAAGTTGTGAAAATTCCCAATGGGGGGGAAAGAAATACCTAGGAAAAAGGATTGTTTGTTAAATAGCATATGTGAGGAGGAAGGACATTGCCTAGTATGCTTGGAAGAAGTTCTATTGGTTTACTTGCTATTATGAACATTGAATTTGAAGTGTGAGGTAAGGAGAACATTGGGAAAGAAGAAACCATTGTTGAAGAGGAGATTTCAAGTTCGCCCTCATGGATTCATGGTCAGGCTAGGGGGTGAACAGGACAAGTGATTTGGCTGTCCTATTCTCAGGTTGGGAGGAACATGGATGTTCCCTTTGTCTTCAGCGTTTTGGTTCAGATATGTTCATATTCCCTTTTTTGTTTACATATCTTTTGTTTTTAAGTGGCTGTCAGTATGCATCGATATATTACTGGGTGAATGAGTCCTATCAAAATTTCCTTTAGATAAGTATTCATTGTGACTTAAATGATTGAAAGAGTAGAATTAGCATAATGTGTTGTGCATTGCTGACTGAAAGTTCTGACAGTAAATCACTATATATATAGAGCTATATGTATATAGTTATGCATATACATAATTATAGGTGGAAATATGTACCGATATAAATTGAAAGTTAAATTGAATTCCCTACAGTAGGAATGGTAATATATACCTATATACACGCATATAATTGACAATTAATATACCAACTGTCCTAGCAGTCATGTAGAAAAAATCATGCACATAAAGTATAACTAAAATGACCTTATATATAGGAAGCACTTTGGATTTAATTAACAAAGATGTATCTATAATATATATATGTAGATCTGATTACTTTGACAAACTCGGAACCTCCTTGATTATCCTTTGTATAGATTCCTTGAGTTGATAATAATGACTTAGGAAATGTTGAAAGATAGACAAAAAAACGAAATGACCATATATTTGCATATTTTTGTAATAAGTTGTACAGAGTAATAACATTATCATAGAATCAATGGATGACAAGGATAATCATTCCATAGGGTTATATACATTTTTGATATATAATTATGTATACTTAATACCTGTACAACAGTTTGATATTCTAGTGTTCTGTTTTCGTTGAGATTCGATTTAAAAGGATGTGGATCTATGGAAATTTGTAATTATATACAATGCATGACTACAAGTTCTGACTGTACGGACAAAGAACATTGAAATACAGTAGAGGACAACAATCTAACTAAGTCTTAGTGGATTTTCTGGAATACATAATAACGGAAGATAAAATAGTATATAAAATCGAAATAAGACCCAAGGAAAGAATCGAGTCAAAACAACTATCCATGAAGGCTTATCGAATTCCATTTCAAAATCATTCAGTTACAGATCCATTGCTCAACAATAATGAATCAACGTATTTCCATCCCAAAACAAAAAAAAAAATAGAATCTACAATTCTTAAACTATAAATCATCTTCTAAATCTTGTTATTCAGTAAGATCTTTGTCACCACAATGTTCACCCCGGGTTTAGAATCGTATCAGTTCATAGAAATATAGGGCATGCATTTGTGATCAACAAATTGAAACCCAAATTCATTTTGCGCCTTTGTCGGATTTGACATCCGGAGTTGTGCACATTCGAACTCCCTGCAAGGAAATTTCAAAATTTACATAAGTATTATATAACAAAAAATAAAATGGATAAAGTTATCAATAGAGGGATAAAGAATAGAAATAGTTGAGTGAGAATGATACTTAACTCATGACTGAAGGTCATGCATCCTTCCCTTATCGCATTTCGGTTTGCTAGAGGTCTCAGGCTGAGGGGAGGATGGTTCTAGTTCTCCTGATGGGTACCCTCACAATAACAGGGTCCCATCATTAGCATTGGTACCAATGATGAATAAAAGCATTGTGTTATGAAATGAAACAATATAAATAGTATTAACATTTAAATTACGAATTTCATAAGACGGGTTGTGCGAATAGACTGAAGGCTTGGTGTAAACTTTACACACAATACAAATGTTGTACACTATTACTAGGATTAAATCCTACCCTGAGTCCGACGATCTATATTAAAGAGGATATTTATAAATCAACATTAAATACAAAGATTAACCTTTTGACTGAATTTTTTCCAGATTCCTAATGGTGTATAATATCCACAACCAATGATAACAATAGTGGGAGGCATTCTAAATCCAAGAAATTTCATAAACCCCAATATGATATGCCATGGGGCATTTTCTAACAAAACTTTTCGAACCACTGAGTTCACAAAATTTATTTGTGTAGGGATGGAATGCATAGCCATCCAGGAAACAATTTTATCTGTAAGGATAAAAAGAAAGTCTGTTGGGATTTCATAAATATTGAGAATGAACATATAGAACAATCTATTTACCTGGTAGAAAAACCATCCATAAAGTTACGAGGAGTAACGTTAAAGGGGTAAATTCTAGTTACCGTCATAATAAGACTTTTAAAGGGGGAAATTCAATTTACAGTGATGGAAAGAATTTCAAAAAAAAAAAGCAAGGGTTCTCCCACTGTAATAGAAAACTAGAGTTCTCGTTTCAATAACTAAGGACACAAGTGGTATTGTAAAGTCACCAGGGAGGCGAATAGAGCCGACTGTTCCACTGAATAATGCCCACCAAGTTGACAACCCTTCCTGTGGAGAATATTAATACGTAGAACTATTTTCAACGGACTTCACATTGACAATAGAAAATTCATGGAACCGTAAGAGGAGATCTGCTACACTGATTAAATGTTGAGGGTACAAATGATGGCCTTGCCATGTGAAGGGGAAGAGTTGTCATGACTAGATAGGAGGAAAGGTCAGGTGAAACCATTAGAATTCGTGTGCACGAGATATCCATTAAATTTTAGGTGCAGAGATTTAACTTTTCTGACAAATAAACCCCTCTTCGCTCATCACGAAAATTGTGAAGTTAATGACAGTCCCTTCATGATACGGATAGTGGAGTACATCCACTCCAACCATTCATTGCAGTTAAACATATCGTTCAGTTGAGATTTCATTAAGAGAGCGTTTAGTTAAGAATGAATTAAACAAAGGTTTAGTTTGGAAATCGTTACCCAAGCCTTGTATAATGGGGATTGGCAGGACACCATTCGTGACTACTCAAAGGAATTCTATATTAACGAGTGGAACCATACCAAATGATGCCAAGCATCTTAGAGTAAACCTTTTATATTCTGATAAGGTATATGTCCCCGACCCCATTACTTTATGTATGTTGTATGAAATTTATTTCAAAGTCAGATAAATAGTCATGCACACAAGCATAGGAACCCATGTCTAAAGGAGAGAGATGGAATATAAGTCCTAAGTTAAGATACTACCTAAATATATATCTATAAGCATACTATAAGCATACTGGGAGTAGTTTTAAAAGGGAATTGATAGAATTTTGAAGAATTACCCACATAACTTTTCCGTTCAAAGTAAACTAGATTAGTGTGATAATGTCATCGCGGACAGGAATTGAATCTTACCTCCTCTTAATTTCTAAGTTGTTAAGACAAAATTGAAAAGCAATGTGTTGTGGGATAAAAATAAATTTTTTTTTATGGCAAAATTAGAGGTACATTACAACTCCTCCTCTCGATTATGCGTTTTCTTTGATGCATGAATGTGTGATTTCATATTAAATGTCTGAAATCTGAAGAGAGTGAGTGTAAGGAATGAGTTTCAATTGTTTCTCTGTCTGAGCAAGAGATTTCCTGGAAGGAGTGCAATGAAATTATCCACAAGGTGTGCGTTGACAGTAGTCAGATTTCATCTCTGAAAGCTCAGAAGGGATAGCATTGTTCTCATTCTCGCAGAAGTGAAAGTTAAGCATAGAAGCCATGCAAGGCGTGCACAGGCCGAGTAGAGTCTCAGTGTTTGCAACCTAAGAGAAATTGTTAAAGGTCTGTTGTCCCAAGGAGAGCGCAGAGATGAAGAGGTTCAAATACTTGGAAGTATTTGAAGAATTGCTACAAGGAGTGCGCGCAGGAATTTTCCCCAAAAGACTTGAGGATTTTTCAATCAAGCTTAGGAGGGATAGGATATTCAAAGTTGTCGAAGAAAATCTCTAGAGGGCTAGGGCCTTGAAGTGTTGGAAGGAGGCACAACAAAATTGTTTGCTAGTGGATAAATTTCATGAAGAGGCACCATGTTCATTTCGAAGAAATCGTCAAGGAGGAATTTGACGATCGGAATTCTCCATGGATAATTTGCGAAGCTCTGAGAGCCATCAGATCATGTAGAGGAGCAAGGGAGTTGTGTTTTAAAATATTTATATCAACATTCATGAGGTTGCGAAAGGCGAAGTCATGAAATCGCGAAAGAATCAGAGCCATCCGATTGGGAGGACATGTATCACAAGATCCTCTCTATTAGCAATTCAGACATCGTAGGTCAGAAAGGGAATTTCTTTGATTTCACGAGTCGCGAAGTTGCGAAAGAATATAAGTTGTCGATCGGAGAAGGACAGGTGGCAGAGATCAAGGGATCTCATGGATTCAGGGTTTGTAAGGCAAAAGCCCAATGTTTGGGTGCTCCAAGTTGTGAGAGGTGAAATCGCGAGGAGCGAGGACAGCCGTAGGATCTAGGTCAAGTGAGGACCATTGGATCAAAGTCTCACCATACCTATCGCGCATTTAGAGGTTTGAAGGTGCAGAAGAACCTGATAGCACATAGTGGACAGGTGGCATACTTGTCGACACGGAGGTCAGACCTTTGTTGACCATTTTGGGGTTTTGGGAGTTGGAGAACCAAGATCATAGCATTAGGATTCACGAATTCGCGAAGTCCGAAACTCAAAACGGCAGGAGGTTCCGCTGTGGGACCCGCATTGATGACGTGTCAAAATTTTGACGTTTCAGCATATCAGCGGATAGGAAGTCGAGACTTCTATCTCGAAAGTCCTAAAGTCACGAGTTGTGATAAGAAGCAGCGAGGAGTTATGGATCTCGGCATTTCGGGCGTCGGGATACAATGGAGGTAGCGCTTCGAGAAGCGAAGTCATGAAGTACCGAAGCTGAGCATAAGATACACGTGGTAGAACAACATGGTGGGCCTGGGAAATAGACCGATGGACACGCGTCACATATTGGAAGGAGTCCACACTTTGTTGACTGCTTGCGTCTTGGGGATTCACGAGATAAGAGCACAAGAGTTCAACCTTTGAACTCAAGAAGGTTCGAGAGGCAAGAGGTGATAGCACTTAGCCTAGACGACGGTCACGCAAGGAAGGCACTGACAGGGGAAGAGCTATACCCATATCGACAATTCGGGTATCGCGAGATTGGAGAGGAAGAATCAAGAGTCACGAATCGTGAACTCGTGAGATTGCGAGCGGCGAAAAGGACCTGTGGATCGATTGAAATTGTGATTCCAGTAGGGAATCTATAGAGTCGATTCGGCTCAAGGGAGATAAAGAACGATCCTGTGAGTGGATCTTGGCATGAGGGACGATAGGTCTGTGTCAGTGTGGTATCAGAGCTTGACTTTGTTTGTATACTTTAGATAGGGAAAGAGAGAAATAAATCTCAACCATGCCATCGAGGAGAAGAGACAGGCAAACACCCGATCCACCAGAGGAAAGGGAAATGCCAAGAGGAAGGGGTAGGCAGGTGCCAAATCCAGCCATGGAAAGAGAGATGCGTGATATATGCGCCAGACTCGAGGACATGGAGACAACACGAAGGTGCACAGCCGATGTTGGAGATGTCAGTGATTCCGAAAGTAAAAATGAAGATGGACATGAAAGAGAAGAAGTCACAGTAGAAGATGGAGCAAATGAACACCTGATTAGGGCTGTTGCAAGAATGGGTGCTAAGGAACAAATGGATATTCCATTATATGAAGGAAATATGGATGCTGAAGAGATTCTATTTTGGATTAGAGATCTAGACACATATTTTGACTATGAATATTTCGAGGAGGACAAAAAGGTCAAACATGTTGTCACAAGATTGAAAGGACATGCAGCATTGTGGTGGGATGAGCTACAAGCTGATAGACGTTGCAAAGGCAAGCAAAAAATCAAGAGTTGGGATAGGATGATCGCAAAGATGAAGGCGAAATTCATTCTCAGGGATTACCAAATTAATTTGTTTCAGAGAATGAAGAATTTGAGACAGAAGTTGATGTCAGTGAAGGAGTACACTGAAGAATTCTACAGGCTGAACATCAGAGCAAGTCATTAGGAAAGTGATGATGAAAAGGTTTCCAGATATATGAATGGTCTGAGATACAACATTCAGGATGAGATGAGCATGATTACCATATGAATGGTGGAAGATGCTTATCAGATGGCTCTAAAGGCTGAAGAGAAGCTGAGCCAAAAACAAGGTCAAAGAGGCCGAGGTAGAAGTCAGCCCAAAGGCAAATCAGTTGCCTCGGATATAAATCAGAAACCCAAGGAAGACTGAAAGAAAACTCAAACTCAGATTGAGAGGGGTGGAAGTTCGTAGAGAGGGAAACATACCAAATAGAGAGGTTAGTATGTTGATGGAAACATTTTTTCTCATACCAGAGGTAGAGGAAGAGGAAGAGGTGGAGTGGTGAAACACTTCACATGTAGAAAGGTTGGACATAAATCTTATGAGTGTCTAGACAAAAAGAAAGAAGGAGGTGAGACTCACATTTCTGAATCACAAAGAAGGAATTTTGAGGTAGAAGATGTTGAAGGTGGAAGATCGCTGATGATGCGAAAATTTCTCTTAATGCCAAAGAAGGAGGTGGAGAATCCAGTGCAAAGGAACAGTCTTTTTCAGACTGCTTGCAAAACCAAGGATAGGGTATGCAAGGTCATTGTGGACACTAGTAGCATAGATAATCTCATTTCTACAGAGATGGTAGAAAAGATGGAGCTAGAGATGATTGAACATCCAAGTCCATACAGAGTTTCATGGTTACAAAAAGGACATCAGGTAAATGTCACTAAACAATGTTTAGTTGAATTTAAAATAGGAGGGTATAAAGATGAAATACTCTGTGATGTTATTCCCATGGACGTTTGTCATCTATTGCTGGGTAGACTGTGGAAATATGACATAAATGTGATTCATGATGAGAGGAAAAACACATACACCCTAGAGAAGAATGGGAGAACTCACATGTTGTTGCCGATTAAGGACAAAGAGGTGAAACCTGAAGTAAGAAACATTGTGCTTCTCATGAGTGGGAAGGAACTTCTTACAGAGGTTAACAACAAGGAGGAACCACAATTCATTGTGGTCAGAAAGCCTAAAATTGTTTTAACCAGTACCAGGGTAGATGATTTACCAGAATAGGTTCAGAAACTATTGAAAGAGTTTGTTGACATAGTAGTGGATGAACTACCTCGTTTGTTGCCACCGATCAGAAGTGTGAGTCATCATATTGATCTCATACCTAGAGCTAGTTTACCAAACAAAGCAGCATACATATTGACGCCACGGGATAATGAATAATTCAAGAGACAGGTCCAAGACTTCATGGACAAGGGGTTGGTTAGAGAAATCTTGAGTCCATGTGGTGTTCCTGTTAGCACTCGGTAAATTTCCTAGAGGTTGAAAAGAAGAAATCTACAAAGGTAACCTTAACCAACCGCTTTTAAAGCTGGGATCTAGCCCTTCCAACTTCAAAGAGGGATCTCTCTATATGATTTATCTTTGTTTTGATTTCAGATATTAGGCTAGTTAATAGAATTATAGGTTTTTTTGTAAAAGGTTTTTAAAGTTGGTTGAGACAAACTACACATCCATTGGGCTATGGGGTCTATATCTAATCAAATCGGAGAAAAAACTAGAAACGCCAAAGAAGATTTTCACAATGCGAGGTGATACATTCACTGGATCTTTTAGTAATTAAAATGATGAATGAAGAACAGGTGAGGAAAATAACTTCAATTAACCAGCAGTTAAGAATTCCTTAAATGAAGATATTAGAAGACAAACATTTAAACCTTTAGAATCGGAAATGGGGTATCAAAGATAAATCCTGCAACCTAACGCTATTCATAAAGATTAGATTCAGAAAACAGAATGAGTATAAAGAGGGAAAACAAATAACTTAGAAAATCACTTCACCAGTGAAACATATGCAAGAATCCTGTGAAACGCCCCTTCTTTATTAATGGTGGATCTCTTCAAAAATGATACAGTTTGACAGCAATAGCGTGTGTGAATCAACAACACTCAATACATCTCAAAATCAAGTATTTGTAATACAAAATACATACGCTCCTGTCATAACTGATCAGGGCGTGCTCATACTATTTTTAGACTAACTAACTTAACTAATCAAAACCGTTTTGATGACTCATTACAACTGTCCGCTGAATTTCTGGGGTAGGCCGTTGGCGAGGTGCCATCACAACCTCTTCTGACAGGACAGGTGACTGGATGCGACAACTCATCTGTTTAGTCTAGTAGATCGCACAGTTCTTCCCATCTAATGTGACCTGGCACTGTGACTTTAAGAAACCTCTGGTACACTTTGTCCATGTCTGTGTACTTAGAAAATGTAGGCTTGATGACGAAGATGTTCTTAATTTCATGCTGGATACTAATATCCAACTGCAAGGCATCCATGAATGCTCTTCCTGTGATGCTTCCCTGTATTCCTGCAAATTTAGAATTGTCCTTGAACACTTCAGCCAACCTTTTCTTATAATCAGGGAGGGTCATTAACTTGTCATTAATGAACTTCATACCAGGCAGGCCCTTTCTTTGCAGAGCATCTATTTTGTTGAAAAACTTTTGCACTCCTTGATCCATAACTTGGATTTTCTCCTCAAGATGAAGCATGAGGCCTCTTTTGGTCAGAACTCTTTTCACCTCCAATATGGTCTCTGTCCTGTCTTCGATCCTCAATACTTCGAGTTCTTCCCTGGTTTTGGAATTCAGGAATCTTATGATTTCATTAGCTTGTGTCGGCATGTCTCCCAACTCAGTTCTGATTTTCTCCATAGCCTGCTTGCTTCTCTCGAGTAACTCGTTCTGTTCAAACATGATTTGAACCATTGGCCAGATTTCATTAATGGACTTAGAAATATCCATCCACACAATTTCTTTAACCTCAGCCAAGGTCTTTCCTGCCATTGTCTGTTTCTGGAGCTGCTACAACTCCTTCCTGATCTTCTCATTCACCTGTTTTTCTTTAGAAAAACTTGTCTGGAAAGAAGTCTTTAGCTCTTGGAGATTCTCCACTTTTTTTTTGAGTCTACTGATTTCTGACTCTTGCAGGTTCATTCTCTCCATAGACTTGGCCAAGTCTGTTGCTCCCTCTGGTAGTGGTACTGATGTAGCAGATGGAATGGCTGTCACTGTCGTTGTGCTCAATCCTGCAATTGGGATAACACTCAATGGGATGCCTTCCATTGTATTTGCTTGCTCTTTCTCTTTCAACAGTCTTTCCATCTCTGATTCCATTTCTTTTAATTGGGCATTTTGTTCCATGAATAATTTCAGCATCTCGTCCTTTGCGCTTTCCTTTTCAGCTATCTCCTTTGCCTGTGGGTCTTCCGTTGGAGGGTCATTTAGTTGTTTTCTTAAAGACGCGATGTCAGAGTTTTTCTTTTTAATCATTTCTTCAGCTGATTTGACATTCGCAGGGTCATAACCAATCTTGAGGACCAACTCCTCCAGTGATTTGATTTTGTTGTCCTTCACGAAAGACAAAATTTTCTCTATATTTAGTTGGGTTTGGGCATTTCTCAAAGCTACCTGAAATTTTGATGCAGAGGTTGTAGCGTGGGCCAGAGTGTGGAAAACCATCTCGCCGGTTTGCTTGTGTAGATCCATCTGATCTGTTGGATGCACATCCTTTGACTGAAACTCAAAGGTGGCCCTTTTATAATTCGATATCACCTTCGGATCAGGCACTTGTGCTTGGAGGAATGCCATATGCATCCTACCTTTCTCTGTATCAAACGCTAATAGAAGCCTGTGTTGAGTTGTGGACGACTGCTTCTGGAACTGGACGTAAGTGCGGGTAGTAAGAGTCTGATTTTTCTTTTTGATCAAATCATATTTTTCAAACATGCCCAACTTGGGCCCGGTCTTGCTTGGAGGAGCATCTGTGGGAGAGTCTGTGTATTTTAACATTTTTTCTAATTCCTTGTGTTGACTCGAGCCGAAAGGTAAAATGGTGGGCTTGACCCCTGTGGTGGCCACTGTGGTAGTTGTGGTCTCTTGTTCCACTGTCATGCCTGTCATTTGAACTGTCCTTGGGTTTTTGGTGTGCATATTAAATTCCTCCGAAGACACCTCAGTTACAGGAGAAGATGATTCTTACCGGGGCCTCTTTTCTTTGGGATTCTGAGGTGTGGCAGTGGGTGGTGTGCTTTTTGAGGGTACCTGTCTTTCCATCCTGACAGTTGGTTCCACGTCCACCAACGTATCAGGCTCCCATTCTGTTTGATTAGCAAATTTCTCGATTTTCGGCCTGGGCTCATGCGCATATGGGGCATTCTTATTTTTTACTCTCATCTCAAAAATGATCCCATATGGATCGTAGTGCCAGGCAAAACTTGTTAGGAATTTCATTTCCCTCAACAGTTTGTCTTCTTCGTCACCCGCGCCCTTGCTATTGCAGATGAAAGAGCCTATCTTCCCTTTAATCCACCATTGTTGCTTCTTTTTAAGGGAAACAATGTGAATATCATCAGAATTCATAATTTGTCTAATATATTCCAATGCAAAAATTCTTATCGGTATATATCTTGGAAGCTTGTACGGTGCCAACTCACACCCATAAACTCGAATTTCGGAGTGATTCTGATACAAGTACTAGTCCCCCGTCTTCGCATTGTCCGAGAGGTGTAGAACTCTCTGGACTTCGTCATTTATCCATGGCTCAGGCATCCCACTCAACATACTTACCACAGGGTGGTAAAACTCATCAATGAACGTTGTGAAGTCGTATTCGACAGAATAGTATTTCAGAAGAGACGTCCACGTTGTGACTAGTTGTGGCTTCCTATCGGCGTCCATCTTCTGCATGGAGAAATTGAACCTGTGTGCTTGGAAATAGAAAAACATGTAAGCCAGAATGGATGAATACCTGAACATGCCTTCTGTGTTGAAATTTACAAATTGCTCATGTATGTTATTGGCTAGGAAAGTGTTGTAGTCGAACTGTGTGGTCGGTTGTTCATCATTTGAGAAGATAGATAGAAAACCCAGGATGGGTTCGTCTACCCATTGATCGGAGTAGTACCCGAGCAGGGCACACAGGGAGTAAATAATTTGATTTCCTTTAATGGAAATCAAAGAAGAGGGGTACGGGGGATTTGTGGACGGGAGAAGAGAAAAAGTGGGGAGGAAAAGTTCAACTATCTGAGCTCTCTGCGGGAAAGTCATCTTTTGATAAAGCTCGGTGAGGATTTCTAGGTTGAATGGGGCCGCAGATTCCGGGCGTGTTATATGCATCATCTGGTCGATATCCTATGGGGTGATGAAGAAGAGGACATCCCCAGACGAGGAAACAATGGTTTTCTAGTCAGGGACGTAGTGAGCTTGGCACTTGAGTGCAAACTCGGGGAAATGGTGAATTTGGGGGAACAGATATAGGGGCAAATTGGACTCCCAGAGCAAAATGTCATCACTCTGGTCGAGGAAAACTTCACGGGGCCATGACTGTAGATTAGAGAAGTCAAAAATGCATATCGTGTCCGCTATCAAGCGATCTTTGTCGACCAAAGGAATTTTATCCAGGTCAACCGGAGGAGGAACGAACAGATTCTCTTCCTCTTCAGTTTGCTTATTCTTAGACACCATTTAGGCAACTGTACCTGCAACAAACAATATGTTAGTGGGCTCGACTGACTGTAGGTGAGCACGATGTGGGAGCAATGGAGGAAAAGGGGTTTTTTGGCGTGATGGATGAATAACGGATACAAAGGAGAACGGTAGTTTTATTAAAAAATGGGTCGGTCGGACGCGGGAAAACGGGCAGTGTGACAACGGGTATATTACCCAGTAATTAATGGACAACGGGCCACTTGGGGTGATATGGCAGGTGACGGTGACCAAAGTATATGGACGACTGATGTGGAGGTTAGTGATTGGGGGTAAAAGTTGCCAAAGGGGGTTGTCCATGAGTGAAGGGTGTTATGGCACTGACAACGTGGACTGACAACAATAACGGGATGGGACTTTGACCCGGGAGCAAGTGGGACAAGTGGACTTAGTGGAGGATGACGTCCAGAGGCGACGGGGTGTCAGACAGCATGTGGAGGATGGGACTCATGAACCAATAGGGCGACGACACATGTATCAAGGGGCCAGCCGTAAGGAAGATTCATTCCGGACCCCCCCCCTTTCATTAAAGGCAGGATACCAAGGGGGGTCCGGAATCCACCATGATACGTTGATCTGCGCGCTAGATTTATGACCGTAGATCTTTGCTTTCTTTTTAATACCAATTCCGGACCCCCCCCCTCCATTAAAGGCAGAACGGAGCGGGGGGGGTCAAGAATTCAATGCGACCTATTGATTTGAGCGCTCAGTTTAGAGCTGTCTAGATGTGCGCCTGTGTTATTTTAAATTCCGGACCCCCCCCCTTTCAGTTAAAGGTAGAACGGGTGGGGGGGTTCCAGAATCCAATATGAGCCGTGGATTCGCGTGCCCTTCTCTGGGCCGTCCAGATCTGTGTAAAAGTTATCGCAGATTTCGGACCCC
>JZKD02S0166913.1:185245-210964 GCA_000966675.3 Picea glauca
CTGCAGTAGAGTTGGGTCGAGGATGTCTTGACACAAAAGTTTCAGACTGTGTCCTGACGAGGTTTCTCGGAGGGAGAAAATCAAGATCAAGATTTTGAACGATATCAAGTTCTTCTGAAATGGAAGGAGACTTATGAAGTAGAGTACGACTCGATGGACTGGTAGCTAAGGTATTTCGCCTGAGCAACTGCTCGGTATTATCTATTGCCGTAGAGGGTTCTGGGTCTGGATGAGATTGAGTGTGGATCTTCTTGGGAGCCAGATCTCTTTTTTTGTTTCTATATATATATATATATATATATATATATATTAGTTTTATGGTGAAGGAGACTAGGGGAGGTTTCTACGGTGACGTCGTCTAGCTTCCAACTGTTCCTGAGTAGCTATGTCTCGTTCAATGGCTGCCCATGAACGTTCGATTTCTTCCCGGTTGTTGGAAGTTTTGAGGATTAGGTGAAAAAGGTTTGACGTGATATGCATTTGATTCGCTAGTCCGAGCCCAATATTAGGTTGTACTGCGACAGGGACAGTCATAGGGGAACATTAAAAAGGGAAAAAGCTTTACAGGGAGATTCTGAAAATAATATGTACAGAGATAATCAGCCTCTAATCACTACTTTCTTCTCAGAGTCAAACTTTCTTTAGGGGAAGAAAAGTGAGGTATTCAGTTTTAATTCTTCCCCAGTGGAGTCGCCATTTATGTTAGCACTCGGTAAATTTCCTAGAGGTTGAAAAGAAGAAATCTACAAAGGTAACCTTAAACAACCGCTTTTAAAGCTGGGATCTAGCCCTTCCAGCTTCAGAGAGGGATCTCTCTATATGATTTAGCTTTGTTTTGATTTCATATATTAGGTTAGTTAATAGAATTATATGTTTTGTTGTAAAAGGTTTTTAAAGTTGGTTGAGACAAACTACACATCCATTGGTCTATGGGGTCTATATCTAATCAAATCGGAGAAAAAACCAAAAACGCCAAAGAAGATTTTCACAAGGCGAGGTGATAAATTCACTGGATCTTTTAGTAATTAAAATGATGAATGAAGAACAAGTGAGGAAAATAACTTCAATTAACCAACAGTTAAGAATTCCTTAAATGAAGATATTAGAAGACAAACATTTAAACCTTTAGAATCGGAAATAGGGTATCAGAGATAAATCCTGCAACATAACGCTATTCATAAATATTAGATTCAGAAAACAGAATGAGTATAAAGAGGGAAAACAAATAACTTAGAAAATCACTTCACCAGTGAAACATATGCAAGAATCCTGTGAAACGCCCCTTCTTTATTAATGGTGGATCTCTTAAAAAATGATACAGTTTGACAGAAATAGCGTGTGTGAATCAACAACACTCAATACATCTCAAAATGAAGTATTTGTAATACAAAATACATGCGCTCCTGTCATAACTGATCAGGGCGTGCTCATACTATTTTTAGACTAACTAACTTAACTAATCAAAACCGTTTTGATGACTCATTACAATTGTCCACTGAATTTCTGGGGTAGGCCGTTGGCGAGGTGCCATCGAAACCTCTTCTGACAGGACAGGTGACTAGATGCGACAGCTCATCTGCTTAGTCGAGTAGATCTCACAGTTCTTCCCATCTGATGTGACCTGGAATTGTGACTTTAAGCAACCTCCGGTACACTTCATCCATGTCTGCGTACTTAGCAAATGTAGGCTTGATGATGAAGATGTGCTTAACTTCATGCTGGATACTAATATCCAACTGCAAGGCATCCATGAATGCTCTTCCTGTGATGCTTCCTTGTATACCTGCAAATTTAGAATTGTCCTTGGACACTTCAGCCAACCTTTTCTTATAATCAGGGAGGGTCATTAACTTGTCATTATTGACCTTCATACTAGGCAGGCCCTTTCTTTGCAGAGCATCTATTTTGTTGAAAAACTTCTGCACTCCCTGATCCATAACTTGGATTTTCTCCTCAAGCTGAAGCATGAGGCCTCTTTTGGTCAGAACTCTTTTCACCTCCAATATGGTCTCTGTCCTGTCTTCGATCCTCAATACTTCGAGTTCTTCCCTGGTTTTGGAATTCAGGAATCTTATGATTTCATTAGCTTGTGTCGGCATGTCTCCCAACTCAGTTCTGATTTTCTCCACAACCTTCTTGCTTCTCTCGAGTAACTCGTTCTGTTCAAACATGATTTGAACCATTGGCCAGATTTCATTGATGGACTTAGAAATATCCATCCACACAAGTTCTTTAACCTCGGCCAAGGTCTTTCCTTCCATTGTCTGTTTCTGGAGCTGCTGCAACTCCTTCCTGATCTGCTCATTCACCTATTTTTCTTTAGACAGACTTGTCTGGAAAGAAATCTTTAGCTCTTGGAGATTCTCCACTTCTTTTTCGAGTCTGTTGATTTCTGAATCTTGCAGGTTCAATCTCTCCATAGACTTGGCCAAGTCTGTTGCTCCCTCTGGTAGTGGTATTGATGTAGCAGATGGAATGGTTGTCACTGTCGTTGTGATCAATCCTGCAATTGGGATAACACTCAATGGGATGCCTTCCATTGTCTTTGCTTGCTCTTTCTCTTTCAACAGTCTTTCCATCTCTGCTTCCATCTCTTTTGATTGGGCTTTCTGTTCCATGAGTAATTTCAACATCTCATCCTTTTCGCCTTCCTTTTCAGCTATATCCTTTGCTTGTGGGTCTTCCATTGGAGGGAGCTTTAGTTGTTTTCTTAAAGACACGATGTCAGCGTTTTTATTTTTAATCATTTCTTCAGCTGCTTTGACATTCGCAGGGTCATAACCAATCTTGAGGACCAACTCCTCCAGTGATTTGATTTTGTTGTCCTTCGCGAAAGACAAAATTTTCTCTATCTTCAGTTGGGTCTGGGCATTGCTCAAAGCTACCTGAAATTTTGATGCAGAGGCTGTAGCGTGGGCCAGAGTGTGGAAAACCATATCGTCGGTTTGCTTGTGCAGATCCATCTAATCTACTGGATGCACGTCCTTTGACTGAAACTCAAAGGTGGCCCTTTTATAATCCGATATCACCTTTGGATTAGGCACTTGTTCTTGGAGGAATGCCATATGCATCCTACCTTTCTCTGTATCAAATGCTAACAGAAGCCTGTGTTGAGCTGTGGACGACTGCTTCTGGAACTGGGCGTAAGTGATGGTAGTAAGAGTCTAATTTTTCTTTTTGATCAAATCATATTTTTCAAACATGCCCAACTTGGGTCCGGTCTTGCTTGGAGGAGCATCTGTTGGAGAGTCTGTGGATTTTAATGTTTTTGCTAATTCCTTGTGTTGACTCGAGCCGAAAGGTAAACTGGTGGGCTTGACCCCTGTGGTGTCCACTGTGGTAGTTGTGTTCTCTTGCTCCACTGTCGTTCTTGTCGTTTGAACTGTCCTTGGATTTTTGGTGTGCATATTAAATTCCTCCGAAGACACCTCAGTTACAGGAGAAGACGATTCTTGCCGGGGCCTCTTTTCCTTGGGATTCTGAGGTGTAGCAGTGGGTGGTGCGCTTGTTGAGGGTACCTGTCTTTCCATCCCGACAGTTGGTTCCACGTCCACCAACGTATCAGGCTCCCATTCTGTTTGATTAGCAAATTTATCGATTTTCGGCCTGGGCTCATGCGCATATGGGGCATTCTTATTTTTGAATCTCATCTCAGAAATGATCCCATATGGATCGTAGTGCCAGGAAAAACTTGTCAGGAATTTCATTTCCCTCAACAGTTTGTCTGCTTCATCGCTTGCACCGCTACTATTGCAGATGAAAGAGCCTATCTACTCTTTAATCCGCAATTGGTGCTTCTTTTTAAGGGAAACAAAGTGAATATCATCAGAATTCATAATTTGTGTAATATATTCCAATGCAAAAATTCTTACCGGTATATATCTCGGAAGCTTGTACGGTGCCAACTCATACCCATAAACTCGAATTTCAGAGTGATTCTGATACAAGTACCAGTCCCCCTTCTTCGCATTGTCCAAGAGGTGTAGAACTCTCCAGACTTTGTCATTTATCCATGGCTCAGGCATGCCACTCAACATACTTACCACAGGGTGGTAAAACTGATCAATGAACGTTGTGAAGTCGTATTCGACAGAATTGTATTTCAGAAGAGACGTCCACGCTGTGACTGGCTGTGGCTTCCCGTCGACGTCCATCTTCTGCATGGAGAAATTGAACCTGTCTGCTTGGAAATAGATGAACATGTAAGCCAGAATGGATGAATACCTGAACATGCCTTCTGTGTTGAAATTTACAAATTGCTCATGTATGTTATTGGCTAGGAAAGTGCTGTAGTCGAACTGCGTGGTCGGTTGTTCGTCATTTGAGAATATAGATAGAAAACCCAGGATAGGTTCGTCTACCCATTGATCAGAGTAGTACCTGAGAAGGGCACACAGGGAGGAAATAATTTGATTTCCTTTAGTGGAAAACGAAGAAGAGGGGTATGGGGTATTTGTGGATGGGAGCAGAGCGGAAGTGGGGAGGAAAAGTTCAACTATCTGATCTCTCTGCGGGAAAGTCATCTTTTGATAAAGCTCGGTGAGGATTTCTAGGTTGAATGGGGCCGTAGATTCCGAGCAGGTTATCTGCATCATCTGGTCGATATCCTCTGGGGTGATGAAGAAGAGGACGTCCCCAGACGAAGAAACAATGGCTTTCTGGTCGGGGACGTAGTGAGCTTGGCACTTGAGTGCAAACTTGGGGAAATGGTGAATTTGGGGGAACAGATATAGGGGTAAACTGGACTCCCAGAGCCCAATCTCGTCACTCTAGTCGAGGAAAACTTCCCGGGGCCATGACTGTAGATCAGAGAAGTCAAAACTGTATATCGTGTCCGCTATCAAGTGATCTTTGTCGACCAGAGGAATTTTATCCAGGTCAACCGGAGGAGGAATGAACGGATTCTCTTCCTCTTGAGTTTGCTTATTCTTAGACACCATTTAGGCAACTGTACCTGCAACAAACAATAGGTTAGTGGGGTCGACTGACTGTAGGTGAGCACGATGTGGGAGCAATGGAGGAAAAGGGGTTTTCTGGTGCGATGGATGGATAATGAATACAAAGGAGAACATTAGTTTTATTCAAAAATGGGTCGGTCAGACGTGGGAAAATGGGCAGCGTGACAACGGGTATATTACCCAGTAATTAATGGACAACGGGCCACTTGGGGTGATATGGCAGGTGACGGTGACCAAAGTATACGGACGATTGACGTGGAGGTTAGTGATTGGGGGTAAAAGTCACCAAAGGGGGCTTTCCATGAGTGAAGGGTGTTATGGCGCTGACAACGTGGACTGACAGCAATAACGGGATGGGACTTCGACCCGAGAGCAAGTGGGACAAGTGGACTTAGTGGAGGATGACGTCCAGGGGCGACGGGGTGTCAGAAAACATGTGGAGGATGGGACTCATGAACCAATAGGGCGACGACACCTGTATCAAGGGGCCCGCCGTAAGGAAGATTCATTTCGGAGCCGCCCCCCTTTGCTTAAAGTTAGGATACCAAGGGGGGTCCGGAATCCACCATGATCCATTGATCTGTGCGCTGGCTTTCTGACCGCAGATCTTTGCTTTCTTTTTAATACCAATTCCGGATCCCCCCTCTCCATTAAAGGCAGAACGGAGGGGGGGGGTTTGGAATTCAATGTGACCCGTTGATTTGAGCACTCAGTTTAGAGTCGTCCAGATGTGCGCCTCCGTTATTTTCAATTCTGGACCCCCCCCCTTCCGTTAAAGGCAGAACGGGCAGGGGGGTCCAAAATCCAATATGAGCCATGGATTTGCGTGCCCTTCTCTGGGCCGTCCAAATCTGTGTAAAAGTTATCGCAGATTTTGGACCCCCCCCCTTTGATTAAAAGCAAAACACTAAGGGGGGTCCGGAATGATCTGTGAGCCGTTGATTCGAGCGATGGGATCTGGACCACTGGAAAGTGACCAAAACGTATGTCCGGGGGCGGAAATGTCATGGGTAAGGAAAACTTAGGATTAGAGCTTTTTCGTGGGTTTTCTTCGATTTTTCTCGTGCACACCACCAAGGGGAACATCATTTAAACTACACTTGGGCATTGGAGTCATTGATGTAGCATTTCTTCATATGGGTTTTATTTGGGCAAGGCAAGCCAAGCAGTTAATCTACATCCTAACCTTTTTTCACAAGATACATAATCCAGATTAAACTGTTGAGTTAAGGTATTATTCTTCCTAAGGGATATCTGACCAGGATTAGACAGTCTGGGCAGACTTATTCACTAATTCTATCCTAGGGGCTATCTGACCAGGATTAGATGGTCTGATCAGATGTATTCACTAGTCTAACCTAGGGGCTATCTGACCAAGATTAGACAGTCTGGTCAGATTTATTCACTAACCTATCAACATTGAAAATTCAAAAGGACTTGATCATGCTTGAAAGGTATGACCAAGTCACGGTTATTGTATGGGGCTTTGTTTCAATTCTTTTTGCCCTCTTTTCTTTTCTTTTTTCTTTTTCTTTTTACAAATTATTTGAAGAATGAAATATCGTTTGTCCACAAAATCACTAGATACAGATAATATCCAAGTCATCAACTGATTCCCATAATTTATGGGGTGATAACAGTTCCGACAGTGCTCAGTCTGAAGAAAGACGGAGGCTGGAGGATGTGTACCGACTCAAGAGAAATCAACAAGATAACCATCAGGTATAGATTTCCATTGCCAAGAATGGATGATTTGATGGATTGCTTGAGTGGAGCCAATTTTTTTTCGAAGATTGATTTGAAAAGTGGATATCACCAGATTCGTGTGAGAGAAGGTGATGAATGGAAGAAAAACTTCAAGACAAATGAAGGGTTGTATGAATGGCTTGTTATGTCATTTGGATTAACGAACGCACTAAGTACTTTCATGAGTTTGATGAACGAAGTCCTGAAGGAGTTCATTGGAAAAATTTTCATTGTGTGTCTTGATGACATACTAATTTTCAGTAAAACAGAGGCAGAGCATCTGAAACATTTGGCCACAGTGATGAAAATACTATAGCAAGAGAAGTTGCTGATAAACATGAAGAAATCCTCGTTCATGAAGAAATAACTCATTTATTTGGGGTTTGTTATTTCTACAGACAAGTTGAGGATGGATCCAGATAAAATGGAGGTGATTAAGAATTGGCTATCACCAAAAAGTATCTTTGAAGTTCGAAGTTTTCATGGATTGGCTAGTTTCTACCAGAAGTCCATCAAGAATTTCAGTGGAATTAGTGCATCGATGATGGAAACAGTGAATAAGAGACACAAGTCTTTTCACTTGACAGAAGAGGCTGAGAAAAGTTTTAATTTGCTAAAAAGGAAAATCACTGAACAACCAATTCTGGTGTTACCGGATTTTAAAAAGACATTTCAGTTAAAATGTGATGCAAGTGGATTTGCAATAGGGGCAGTCTTGAGCCAATAAGACAGATCGATAGCATAATTCAGCGAGAAGATGAATGAATCAAAAGTGAAATACTCCACGCATGACAAGGATTTCTATGCTATTGTTCAAACATTGAAGAAATGGAGACATTATTTGATCCCCAAGGAGTTTGTATTATATAGTGACAATCATGCTTTGCAATTTGTGACTCAACAAGAGAAGTTGAATCAAAGACATGTTAAATGGGTTGAATACATGCAGAGCTTTACTTTTTTAATTAAGAATATTTCTGGAACTGCTAACAAGGTTGTTGATGCTTTGAGTAGGAAATGTTTGTTGTTGCAGAAGTTCAGAGTCAAAACATTGGGTTTTGATGATCTCAGGGACATGTACAGAGATGATCCAGGTTTTAAGGAGGCTTATGAAGCAACTAAGAATCCAATTCTCAGGGAAAGAAGTCAATGGACAGAATACATGATCCAGGAAGGATTATTGTTTAAGGGTAATCAACTTTGTATTCCAAAATTCTCCATGAGGGAGAATTTGCTGAAGGAGAAACATAGTGGAGGATTGGCCGGACATTTCAGTCATGACAAGATGTTCTCAAAGTTAAATGAGTCATATTATTGGCCAGAAATGAGAGCAGGTGTCAAAATATTTTTGGACAAATGTAGAATTTGTTAGCATTCAAAAGGGAAGAGGAAGAATGCAGGCTTTTATCAATCATTACCCATACCTGATAGGCCGTGGGATGCGGTAAGCATGGAATTCATATTGGCGATGCCAAGAACACAAAGAGGGTTTGAATCGATCTTTTTAGTGGTAGATATATTTTCTAATATGCCACACTTCATACCGTGTTAGAAAACCAGTGACACAACTCACATTGCGAATCTATTTTTCAAAGAAGTCATTTGACTTCACGGCTTACCAAGGAGCATAGTTTCGGATCGAGACACCAAGTTCATGGGACACTTCTGGAGAAACTTATGGAAAAAGATGGGAACAAACTTCTCGTTCATTTCATTTTATCATCCTCAGAAGGATGGACAAACAGAAGTTGTGAAGAGAAGTTTGCAAGACTTGCTGAGGATCTTGGTGACAGAACACCATAGTTAGTGGGACAATATTCTACCACAGACAGAATTTGCTTACAATGATTCAACCAACCGAAGCACAGGGTAGAGTCCATTCCAAATTGTTTATGGGACATATCCAGGAGGAGTATATGAATTGAGGGATTCAGAACTGGATGAGATAAGAAGTTCTAGTGCAGAAGATTTACTGAAGCAATGAAGGAAATTCACAGCCATGTGAAGGAGTGATTGAAAAACTCGAGCCAAGAGTATAAGCACAAAGAATATCAACACAGGAGACAACTTCAATTTGAGGTTGGTGACTTGATTCTGGCACATCTGAGAAAGGAAAGATTCCTGAATGGGACATATAACAAATTGAATATGAAGAAGATTAGACCATGTAAGGTCTTGAAGAAATTTGGGGAAAATGCTTATGAGATTGAATTACCCGATGGGATCAGAATTTCTCTGATACTCAATGTCACAGATTTGTACCCATACAAAGCTGGAGCAGACAATCAACAACCAGAGGTTCAGTGGACTAAATAGATGCCAGTTGCAGAGAAGCCACAAATGGAAAGCATACTGGACAAAAGAGTTAGCAAGAGGACCAGGAGAAAAGAATACTTTGAATACTTGGTCAAGTGGAAGGGACATCCAATTGAAGATTCCAGCTGGGAGAATGAAGCGGAGATTCAAAAGTATGGACAGACCATGCGAGAGCTCATGGATAGGAGCCCATGAAAATTTTCAAGCGAGGGAGTATGATGCAGGAGCATCGCCAACAAGCAAGCGTGGGACAAAACGCCAACGCATTTTGGCACATGATGAATTGTTTGAAATGTTTTTGAAGTGGATACGCCAAACTTAAATGAGATAATTAAGAAAGGGTGTACTGGTAGATTGTAATAAGACCTTGAACGTCCCTCTCTCGTATGAAGGACTAAGAGGCATTTATGCTAGTAAATGTAAGTAGGTAGCTTTGAATTCTTAGATTAGACAGTTTTAGGAGCCGGAGGGAAAACGAATATAGACATCCTCACTTGTATCATTGTAACATTGGCAACATGATCAACAGAGCATAGAGAAGAAGAAGCAGAGAGTTGTGTAGAGTAAAAACCCATGTACAAAAGTTTTGGATTAATACAAAGATCTTTAGTTCAGACTCATGGTGTTCAATTGCTTTCCGTGTTTATACATGTTGATTTTTATGTTCTTGTTTACTCTCGGTCATGCATTTTATTTTATGTGTGAATGTATGATTTCATATTAAATGTCTGAAATCTGAAGAGAGTGAGAGTAAGGAATGAGTTTCAATTGTTTCTCTATATGAGCAAGAAATTTCCTGCAAGGAGTGTAGTGAAATTGTCCACAAGGTGTGCGTTGACAGTAGTCAGAGTTCATCTCTAAAATCTCAGAAGGGATAGCATTGTTCTCATTCTCGCAGAAGTGCAAGTTAAGCATAGAAGTCATGCAAGGTGTGCACAGGCCGAGTAGAGTCTCAGTGTTTGCAACCTGAGCGAAATTGTTGAAGGATTGTTACTGCAAGGAGAGCGCAGAGTCGAAGAGGTTCAAATACTTGGAAGTATTTGAAGAATTGCTGCAAGGAGTGCTCGCAGGAATTTTCCCCAAAGGACTTGAGGATTTTTCAATCAAGCTCAGGAGGGATAGGATCTTCGAAGATGTCGAAGAAAATATCTAGAGGGATAGGGCCTTGAAGTGTCAGAAGGAGGCACAGTGACATTGTTTTCTAGTGGTTAAATTTCGTGAAGAGGGACCGTGTTCATTTCACAGAAATCGTCAAGGAGGAATTTGACGGTTGGAACTCTCCATGGAAAATTCACGAAGTTCTAAGAGCCATCGGATCATGTAGAGGAGCAAGGGAATTACAGTTTAAAATCTTTGTATCAAGATTCACGAGGTTGTGAAAGGCGAAGTCGCGAAATCGTGAAAGAATCAGAGCCATCCGATTGGGATGACACGTGTCACAAGATCCTCTCTATCGGGGATTCAAACATCAGAGGTCAGAAAGGGAATTTCTTCGACTTCACAAGTGGAGAAGTCACAAAAGAATCTAAGCCATCCATCGAAGAAGGACAGGTGGCAGAGATCAAGGGATCTCATGGATTCAGGGTTCGTAAGGCAAAAGCCCAAAGTTTAGGTGCTCCAAGTTGTGAGAGGTGAAATCATGAGGAGCGAGGACAGTCGTAGGATCCAGGTCAAGTGAGGACCGTTGGATCAGAGTCTCACCTCACCTATCATGCATTTGGAGGTTTGAAGGTGTAGAAGAACCTAACAGCACATAGTGGACATGTGGCATACTTGTCGACACAGAGGTCAAACCTTTATTGACCATTTTGGGGTTTCGGGAGTTGGAGAATCGAGAGCATAGCATTAGGATTCGCGAAGTCACGAAGTCCGAAACTCAAAAAGGTGGGAAGTTCTGTTGTGGGACCTGCGTTGACGACGTGTCAAAATTTTGGCATTTCAACATATTGGTGGATAGGAAGTCAAGACTTCTGTCTCAAAATTCTCGAAGTCACGAGTTCCGATAAGAAGCAGCAAGGAGTTCGGGATCTCGACATTTCGGGCATGGGGATACAATGGAGGTAGCGCTTCGGTAAGCAAAGTCGTGAAGTGCCAAAGTTGGGCATAAGAGACATGTGGTAGAACCACATGGTGGGCCCAAGAAATGGACCAGCGGACACGCGTCACATATTGGAAGGAGTCAACACTTAGTTGACTTCTCACGTCTTGGGGATTCATGAGATAAGAGCACAAGAGTTCAACCTTTGAACTCACGAAGGTGCGAGAGGCAAGAGGTGCTAATGGTTAGCCTAGACGATGGTCACGCAAGGAAGGCGTTGATAGGGGAAGAGCTATACCCGTATCGACAATTCAGGTATCGTGAGATTGGAGAGGAAGAATCAGGAGTCAGAACTCGCGAGATTGTGAGTGGTGGAAAGGACCTGTGGATTGATTGAAATTGTGATTCCAGTAGCGAATCTACAGAGCCAATTTGGCTCGAGGGAGATAACTAACGATCCTGTGAGTGGATCTCGGTCTGAGGGCCGATAGGTCTGCCTCACCCTGCCTTGTTGTGCACCCCTTAGAATCATCGTGAGAGACTGTCGCAGTCGGCCCTCATGACATCGTGGGTCTTCTCGAACTAGTTAATAGTTAATCTATAGTTCGAGCCATGACAGGAGTGCTAGTAATATGTGGCAAGGCTACTATCCACACCTCTCCCTCAACGTCTCTGGTTACATGTGTGACCCCTCTACTCCACATGTGAGTCTGGTTGGAAAGCTATTGTTAGCCTGCACAATCAACAAATCATGCCAAAAATAATATCCATAATCATAGCATCTAATCATATGCAAAAATGTCATATATACAAAAATCAAACCCCAATATTCCACTCCCTGACATGATCCAGAGTCCAAGGGGTTTCATCAATGCCTCTGGATGCTTGAGTTATAAAACCTTGCACACTCAAGAAAACTGAATAAATAACACTCATCTATGTCAATATAGAAAAATAACATGTCATCAATCCATAATTCCTCATAATCAAAATCAAATGCCCAATAGTATAATAATCTGAATCACTTGCAAGCAAGTGTTCTCAAAGATAGAGTTCACTCAGTGCATGCAAGAGAAGGATGGTACATACACTCCCTCTTGGTCTAAAATTCATCTCGAAGTTTAACAGTATATAAGTGCCACAGTAATGTGTATCACAGTATCATAATTCTATCTATCAAACAAAAATGGAAACTCCTAGTGCATATCATATGCATCCTCGCAGGTTGCTGAGTGTGGACTATAGTGGTCCCACTGGACCTTGACCTGATATACTGTTCGACGTCATAGATGTTGAAGGCGATGATCCATGATGTGGATTGTCTCAGCCATGAGAACCCCCTCGTCCAATACCTGCAAGGAGATTATGTCAATAACATGTGTAGGATCACTAACATAATGTCTCAAAACAGATATGTGAAAAACATCGTGCATACACCTCAAAGAATCAGGAAAGGCTAGTTGATAGGCCACGGGTCCCTTTCTTTCCACAATATCGAAAGGTCCCATGAACCTAGGAGAGAGTTTATCTCCCTTTCCAAACTTGATCAAACTCTTATGCATTTTTACCTGCAAGAATACTCGATCACCAACTTCGTAACTACGGTCAACACGGTGCGCATCAACATAAATCTTTTGTCGATCCTGCACTTCTTTGATCTTTTGTCATATTGTTTTCATTTTCTCTTCCATTTCTTGGATTGGTTCTGCTCCCACTAGGACCCTATCCTCAATCCTATCCCAACTCAAAGGTGTCTGACACGGTCGCTCATAAAGAAACTTGAAAGGCACCATCTTAATGGTGCTTTGGTAACTGATGTTATAAGTGAATTTTACTAGTGGCAATAATTCTTCCCAACTCTTTTGTTGGTCCATCACGTACATGCGCAACATATCCTCCAAGGCCTGGTTTTTTCATTCGGTCTACCCATCAGTCTCTAGGTGATACAAAGTACTAAATTTAAGTTGGGTTCCCAAGGCCTCTTGGAAACTAGTCCAAAATCGTCGAGTAAACAACAATCCTCGATCTTAGATAATCCTCATAGGCACGCCATGTAGCCTCACAATATCACTTATGAAAAATCTAGCTATGTCAGGTGCCCGATACATCGTACGCATAGGAATAAAATGAGCACTCTTTGTGAGAGTGTTGACTACCACAAAAACCGAGTTGTGTCTCCTTGTCGTCAGTGGAAATCCAACAATGAAATCAATCGTAATGACCCCCCATTTCGATTCTGGAATAGCATGTGGATGTAGTAATTCTGTTGGATGTCTATGTTTGGTCTTTACCTGCTGATATTATAGACATCTGGCCACAAAGTTAACTATGTATTCTTTCATTCCTTTCCAGAAGAATAAGGGTTTAAGGTTCGCCCTCATCTTTGTGATTCCTGGGTGAGCCATGTATACTGCTCTTTGAGCCTCGTTTAGGATCAAAATCCTCAACTCGTCATTCGGTGGTACATAAATATGATTTTTAAACCTCAATAATCCATTGTTTTCAAATGTAAATCCTTCAAATCTTGGTACCATCATTGTGTTTTGTCTGATAAAATACTCGACCTCTTTGTACCAGTCATTGTCATGCTATAAAGTTAGAATATTTTCACATAGATTCATCTGAAGAGGTAACACCGAAAATATGTGTGGTATTTAACTCAATGGATATACCACTCAGTTCATTGTTCCTTTTATGTAATAAATCTCAAAATCGTACTCGCTAAGCAGTTCTAACCATCGTCGTTGTCGCACGTTCAGGTAATTTTGCGTAAAGATGTGTTGTAGTCCATAGTGGTCCATCTTTATTTAAAATGTTTGTCCAACTAGGTAGTGTCTCCAAACCTTTGAGGCATAAACAATGGCTATCAACTCCAAATCGTGTGTTGCATAGTTCTCCTCATCCCTTCTCATTTTCCTCGAGATGTAAGCGATCACTCGACTGTCTTGCATCAAGAATCTGCCTAAGCCTTCCTTGGATGCGTCGGTGCATACCAAGAAGTCCGCATCCATGTTAGAGACCTTTAGTACTGGTATTGTTGTCAACAACTCTTTGAGCCTCCGAAATGCTTCCGTGCATTTCTAGGTCCAAAAAAATTTATTGTTCTTCTTCTGCAATTTCATGATTGGATTTGCTATCTTCTAAAATCGCTCAGCAAACCATCAATAATATCCTGCTAAACTCGTGAATTTTCACACTTCCGGGATGTTCGTTGGTGCAGTCCATTTCATAATGGCCTTGACCTTTGTTGGATCCATGATGATACCTTCGTTGGAGATGACATGCCCTAAGTAGTGAATCCTCTATTGATAAAATGAGCATTTGGACAACTTCCCATACAATTTGTGCTTTCACAAACACTATAGTACCAAGAACAAGTGCTCGCCATGCTCCTCCGTCATGCGAGAGTAAATAAAAATATCATCAATGAATACTTGGAAGAACTTGTCCAAGTATTCGCAGAACACTCCATTCATCAAACTTAGAAATACCCCTGGGGAGTTTGTCAGTCCAAATGGTAAAACAATAAACTTGTAATGTCCAATCCTCGTCTTAAAGGTGGTCTTAGGGACATCATCCTCCTTGATTCGTAACTATTGATACCTTGATCGCAGATCGATCTTTGAAAACACTGTCCCACCCTTCATCTGATTGAATGGATCATCAATCCTCAGAAACATATACTGACGATAGTTGCCTTGTTTAGTTGACAGTAGTCAATGTAGAGTCTCCATGACCCATCCTTCTTTCATATGAAAATAATAGGTGCACCCCATGATGACACACCTGGACGTATAAGTCTCAGGTCTAGCAACTCCTTTAGTTGCATTCTCAACTCTTGTAACTCCGAGGTCGACATATGATAAGGTGTTCTTGCTATCAGTTCAGTCCCCATTTTCAAGTCTATGGTAAACTCCAATTCCTTCTCTTGTGACATTCTAGGTAACTCCTCCAAAAAGACTTTTTCAAAATATCTCACCACAGGAAGGTGTTCTAGACCTTCCACTACTCCCTTTTCATTTAATGCAAGGATCGCATAAATATTACACCCCCTGTGCACGCTCTTTCGTAGCTACAAGGATGAGATCAACCTCTGGAAAACTCCCTGGTTTCAACCTACAATCACACACCTCTGTCCCTCGTCATCAACCAAGATCAACAGTTTTGTCTTACAGTTGAGTATCGCGTCATGCGATTCCAACCAGTCCATACCGATCACAATGTCATAAGATCCTAAGATCGTGATGTATAGGTTGGCCCTGGTGACAAACTCTCCCAGGTTAAGGGTACATTCTGTAACCTTCCCTCCAACCTTCTGTTTTTCTCTCAAAGCTATCTCTACAAAGATAAACTCATCATGTTCGACTGCCTTTACCTTAATCCTTTTTAGCACTACACCATAAATGAAACTCTCGGTAGCACCAAGATCTATAAAAATGCTAAGGGTCTGGTAAATGATGGTACCTAACATCTCGAGCACATTCGACTGGTGCTCTGCCTAGCGGTTATTCACCACTGCATGAATCCAATGGGCCTTTCCCAAATCTCCCATGGTATTGGGTCCGGCTGATCCAGATGCACTAGTTCTCTCCACTAGGTAGTTGCGTTGGTAGTGTGTCTCCCCACAAGTCCAACACCCCTTCTTCGGTCCATTCCTCCTGGTACCCAAAGTATAAGATGACGGCCCACCGGCCTGGAATCTTGGTCTTTTCTAATGAACAGGCCTAAACTATTGTTGTTGTGATCGACACTACTGCTGATGCTATGGTCCCTGATAGGGTGTACACTACTGAGGTGTTGGTCTTCAAGGTGTATTGAAAGTGGATCCCCTCTGGAAGCCATGATATCTAGGTGTAGGTCTGGCTAGTGTCTGATGTTGTTGCGCACCGGATGACACCTACCCTACCAGTCTCACTGGAGTCCTGCTCTAACCCCTGCTAACAAGATCCTCCTCTGCTATGAGGGCCTTCTAGATGACATCATGCAAGGTGTGAGGCATCAGAATCCTAACGTTTTCACGTATTCTTCCACTAGGTCCGAACATGAACCTGTTGAACTTAAGTTTCTCAATATTAATATGCAAAGCATACTGAAGGAACTCCATAAAATGGGCCTCGTACTCAGGCACCGTACGAACGCCCTGCCATAAGGCGTAGAACTCTTCAAGCTAATGCTCAATGAATTCCTATTAAAGGTATCTCTCTCGGAACCGTTCCTCGAACAATTTCCATGAAACGTCTTTTATGGTCATGTTCAATTGTGGCAAGAGTGTCTTCCACCATAGAAGATCACTCCCCTTTAGTTGAAATACCACCATGCGGACCTTCATCTTGGAGGTATAGTCGCAAAGTGAAAATAACATCACCATATTATCCAACCATACCTTGGTGGATGCGCCATCCGGGGCACCAAAGAACTCAGGAAATTTGAGCTTCTCGAGTTCATGGTGAATGCTACCAGTACCAAACAGAGCGTGAGGTGAACCCTCAGGGAGTTTCGATTCCTTGGCCTCATCTCTATCCAAATGGTTGATCAGTGCCTCAGACATCCACTAGAAAGACCTGATCATCCCAACGATGTCACCCACCGCTACATTCTCCTACCTAACAACATGTTCATCTCCCTGGGGGTTAGACAACTCAGGTGTGGATGCTACTGGAGGCGTCGCACCTCCTGTCCTAGCACCCCTTCATCTTCCTTTGTGGCATCCTCTAACCATGATTAACAGCACGAATACAAGTCAACTTGATTAGCAACATTATAATCAAATATCATATCAACGAAATCCGTGGTGATCCCAAGTCACAGGTTGAACCTGCTCTGATAGCATATGTAGCGACCTCGTCGTTAGGACTACAAGCGAAGCAGAAAGTACGGTTTTTTTTCTTTTTCCTTTTTAACAAAAACAGGATGACAATAACTATTACAACTAGACAACACACCTGACGGAGAGTGCCACACCCACTGAACAGGCAACAAACAACTATGACTCCATGCACTGGCACAAGAGAAGTTGGGCAATACATGTGTAAGAAAACAAGGAGAAAAGACTAGCCTCCCAACACAACATGACCACGCCTACAAGCTAAGGGATAACACCCCCCTCCCAACACAACGACCTTGACGACCAAATACTAGAACCTCAAGGTGCACAAACCAAACGTATGAAGGTGTTACAACTCAAGCACTAACAACATCTTATAACGATCAACAACACTCACACGGGAAACACTGACTCTGACCATGATATCATTCGCCTCTATCCAATAGGGCATTCCATGATCCCCTCATAAAGAATCATGTCATCCCTAGATGAGAGGCATGATAATAACCCTGGCGCAAACATATTCTATCTGGACCATAGACTCAAGACCAACCCACATGCTAGGAGACCAAAATAGTTGACACTAATACTACACTCAGCCTCCAAGCAACGGGTCGGCAAGACGCTATATGACATCAAAAAGAGAGCGCAAGATATTACACGACTTCGCCAATATCCCAACCCCCTGATAAAATTTAAATTAGTCAAAATTACAAATCTAAATTAACATTACTTACAATCTAATTTAGCATGTATAAATTACAATTTAGTCAATACACACCAATCTAATTTAACATTAATTACAATCTAAATTGGCAATTCTAAATTAATCACTAATTACAATCTAACTTAGCAGTTAACATTATAAACAACATTAACAATATCAAAGTACAAAGTTGCAATTATAACACTTGTTAACGATATTAATTTACAACATGCTTTCTGGCTATATCAACAATACTAAAGTTTAGCAAGTTGTCTAATAAAATTAAAAGAAACTGCTAATTAAAGACAATCCAATTAAAGATGGCTATTATCACATATCAAAATGCCATCATACAATTAAGTTTCATTGTCCCTAATGCAGTCATAGATTTATGCTCACTATAATTAAATAATTCACTGCAACCATTAATAAATTGCCATGCAAGCATTATTGACATTGCTAAGTAAATATATCGTTGTTTAATTATAAATCAAGTGAAAATTAAACTAAAATTATAGTGATTTCCTTCATAACTTGTTATAAGAGTTCACTATATATAAGCTATAAGAGTTTTCTATATAAAATGCAGGTACATGAAACCATGAAAATGTGAGTTAAAGGATGGAATCGTTGGGCAAAGAAAAACGTTGTCTGACGGTTCAATAAGCTATCATTTTCCAAAGCTATTAATAAAAGGATGAGTTTTCCATCGCTGTGTAAATAGAGATAATTTTCAATCTAAATAAGAAATAAGAAGGTTAATTCCACGGGGTAACTCACCATCATATTACATTAAAGGCTCATATTAGAATCACCCTCAATCTTATATCTAAAATGTGACGTGCATTCGCCATCAACACTTTTAAAACATAGAGGGAGTTCACCATTGATTAAATTAACACAGAGTATAGTCTCCATGAATACGATAATTTGCAGAGGGGGAAATTTATTGCCAAGCAATTTGTGTTTTTAAAAAAAAAACAATTGTTGAGTTTAACACAACAATTTCGCTGGGTAAAATGCTATCCAGTAAAAAAATAAATAAGGCAGAGGGAAAATGCATGTCAGGATTCAAATTTAGGTAAAAATTCACCATGGAATAAAGGTGAAAAGAAGCACAAATTCTTTGTTCAAAAGAAGCAGGATTTCTCTGTGCAAGGAAGCATGAATTCTTTATGCAAAAGAAGCACGAATTCTCAGTGAAAAAAAGCACGAATTCTCTACGCAAGGAAGCATGAATTCTCTATGCAAAGTGTTATTGAACTAATCGGTAGGTGCGGACACTAACAAATCTCCCTAGATCCACTTGAATCTAGAACAAAACAAGACAGGACACGACTCTTTCCCTAAGTTGTAATCATTGAATCTGCTAATAGGAAGGAATAAGTGACATACCTTTATATTGCTTCCTTAGGTATTTGTTGTTCTCGCTTCGCTCCGATGCTTGTGTGAAGTTAGGTCCAAGACAACACAAACCAACCAAAGTGAAGATAGAAAAATATATTCAACGTCAACTTATGCATATGATCAAGGGATTACACAATAAAGTAAGAGTCACTTTATGTGAAAGGGACATGCCACTGTATCATATTAATTGAAAGTAGAAGATACAACCTGATCACCTTGATGTTTCAAGATTCCTTTCAGTGACCCTTGGTTCCAACACACACACTTGCTCTGTACTTGCATGAAGAAGATCCAATTCCTCTTGATAGACCAAATAGAGCCTTCAAGCTTATGTCAAAGCAGGGTTGTTCACACAACTCTTTCACCAATTCTTCATTCAATCATGCTTAACCTTTTCCATGAGAAACCTTTCAATATATAGGAGAAGGGGAGATGGTTACATGGATGAGGATGATCCCATCAAATATGAGAAGTCGGTAAAACGACAACCATACGAATGCCAACTCCTTTTCTAGAAGATTCCCTTATAGAACCCTCGACACCTCTTCTCCTTTCCAAACTTAAAAATAGGTTTGCACCCTATGTATGGAGAAAACTTCAAGAAGTTCTCATCCTAAGTGTAGGTGGCCTATGAGAATGAGGGATTCTCGCATCTTAGGCCATAGGTAGCCTGCCAACTCACTTTAAAAATATGTTTTTGGAAGGAGACAAGGGCCACTTTTCTTAAGCAAAAGGTCCTTCTTGGGAGCCTGAATACACCATTGTTAAGACATCACCAGAGTGACAAAAATCACGTGTAAAACAAAGGAAGCATGAATTATTGGTGAAAGGAGCATAAATTCTCTCTGCAAAATACGCACGAATTCTCGGTGAAAACAAGCACAAATTCTCTGTGCAAGGTAGCACGAATTCCCTCTACAAAAGAAGCACAAATTCTTGGTGAAAGGAGCATGAATTCTCTGTGCAAAAGAAGCAAGAATTCTCTGTGCAAAATAAGAATGAATTCTTGGTGAAAGGAGCATGAATTCTCTATGCAAGATAGCACGAATTCTCTGTGCAAAAGAAGCACAAATTCTTGGTGAAAGGAGCATGAATTATCTGTGCAAAAGAAGCATGAATTCTCTGTGCAAAAGAAGTATGAATTATTGGTGAAAGGAGCATGAGTTATCTATAAAAATTCTCCATGGAATAAAGGTGAAAAGAAGAACAAAAATGCGGAGACAAAAGGGCCATCAACATGCAACACAAGGGGCATCGAAGGAAGTGAAAACAAACACGAAAAAGTAGTCCAACCAACATGTATGATTGCCGTAAAAAAATAAATAAATTAACATGTCAACAACATCAATCGCAAACACGGTAAAGAAAAATGCCCAGTAACCGCAACATACATACAAACGCAGTCCATATAAAATTCAAGGATGACATTCAAATGGGAATAAAAAATTAGTCTTAATAAAGAGAAACGTTGACATTAAATCGCAGAGAATGTCAATAAACAACACACAGAGGTTTTCAATCACAAGAAAGTGCAATGACCGTCAACCATCCAAGAGCAATCAGTAGGGGTAGACGACTGGGAAAACACATCCTTAGCTCATCATCCACGCATAGAAAAGCATGTCGTTAGGATCTATAGGTCTATTAAAACCGAAGTGATGACCGTCGATCCAACTCTTGGCCGATTACTCGGGCGTGGACTGATGAGATGTGGACAAGGATGGAGTAAAAATCACAACTCTTCACAAAAAATCAACAAAGTCAATATGACAGTCATAACATTTAGGGATCGAATACCAAGTGAAACAATTCAAGAAACGAGCTTAAGGCTATGGGAATTTAAGTTCTCTATTAAACTACTAAGTCAAACACCTTCTTTACATAGTTAGAAATAAAAAAATGAAAGCGTAAGGTCTATAATAATCTACCATGCAGAATACAAGAAAGCATATTGTATCCCAAGTCACCCGCTCTGATTCGTTGTCCCACGTGCTCCATGCCGCTCCCGCTTGTCGATCGATGAGACTTCACTGGTACCGCCCAGCCAATGCTAGGGGCACTCTTCTTCTCCCTTATCCCCCCGAGCTGCAAAGGGGCCACACACACTAAACCAGAGAACAACTAGTTCCCAACGCATATTGCAAGGTTGAGATACCACTCCTCACCGAGCTGGGTATCCAAACTCCCACAAGCTAAGTCAGTCAAGTCTAAAATTCTACAACGTAACATTATGCATAACATAAGAGATCCTTCATCCTCCTCCCCATTCCTTTATATAGATTTTCTAAGTCATTTACTTTCTCAAATTCCAATTTAATTTATTGTTCAATAATTTAATTCATAAAAATCCTCCCCGTACATGTGTCACCCATCCGCTTCGTTGCACCAGAAATTAATTCCATTAATTAATTAATTACTCCTATTTCCATCACCCACCTAAAAGCATTCCTAGAATCATTACTAGGTGTCCCTATATTTTCTTACACATTTTAATGACTTATCCCCTTACTAATTTACTAGTTGAGTTCTATTTTGAAAGTTCTTAAAGGCAAGATTCCTTGCCAGGTTAGTCATTCATCTTTTTCCTTTTGTTTCCCTTTTCTCTTTATGTTTCCCCATTTTCCCCTTAGTTTCCTAAATCTTTTAAATTTCCCTCTTTCCCTTTTTATCTAAAACTCAAATTAGTAAGTGTAGACTTTACGCTCTTTCCCCCTTTTTTCATTTTAGTAAAATTTTAATTATCACATGTGACAAACAATTACTTCCCTTTTAAAATTTTAAATCCCCCCATAATTTTCATTTTAATAATTTAATCAAGTTTCTTACTCCCTTTTGTCACATCTTTAATGATGATTATTAGTATATTTATTTATTTATTAATTTTTATTTTCTTTCCACAAGTATCACATAGACCTAGATTTTATTTTCCTAGGCTGGCCAAAATTTTATTAGGGAAAAAGTTTTTAATATCTCTTATCATATTATTCGTTCTAAGGCCATATAGGTTTATTCACTCATTAGTTAACAACGCGATGTTACCTTTAGTACGCATAAGATGCTCCAAGGGTGGCACTCACCTCATTCTGTTTCCCTTGCGTGACGTGTCATTTAGGACACACTACGTGCTCCAAGGGTGCTAGTCGACTCCTTATGCTTTTCTTGCACGACGTTCCCTTTAGGACGCACTACGTGCTCCAAGGGTGCCACTCGCCTATTGAATGACTTGGTAGACATCAAAATCCCCTGGAGTCAATAATCCATCAGGTGATCTTATGGGAGACTAAGGGCCTCTAAGGAATAAGGCCCCTGCATTGTTGCGCGCCCCTTAGAATCATCGTGAGCGACCATCGCAGTCAGCCCTCATGACATCATGGGTCTTCTCGAACTAGGTAATCGTTAACCTACAATTCGAGCCATGACGAGAGTGCTAGTAGGTTGTGGTAGGGATGTTGTCCACACCTCTCCCTCAACATCTCTGGTTATCATGCGTGACCCCTCTACTCCACATGTGAGTTTTTTCCGAAAGCTATCGTCACCCTGCATCATCAATGAATCATGTCAAAAATAATATCCATAATCAAATCATCTAATCAGATGCTCAAATATCAAATATACAAAAATCAAACCCCAATAGTCCACTCCCTGACTCGATCCAGAGTCCAAGGGGTTTCATCTATGCCTCTGCATCCTCAAGTTACAAAACCATGCACACTCAGGAGAACTGAGTCAATAGCACATGTCTATGTAAATATAACAAAATAACATGTCATCAATCCATAATGCCTCATAATCAAAATCAAATGCCCAATAGTATAATAATGTGGATCACTTGCAAGCAAGTGTCCTCAAATAATAAGTTCTCACAGTGCGCGCAAGAGAGGGATGTTACACCATGTGCCCATCGATACCCTGTATTGAAATTCAAATTGTCTAAATAACATGTGTTGAAAAACATAGTATCATTAGGTTATTCATGTAAAGTATTTTCTCATACACGTTATGAGTTCTGAAGATTTTTTTAGTCTATGCAAATAATTATCCATGAAGTTTTTTTGTTTTGTCTTGTGTGTTTCGGATTTCGACTTAATATTTTTTTAATCTTTTGTATGGGTTGTAGATATGTTGTTATCTTTTGTTCTTCCCCAGTATTAGCTGGTAATCTTATTAAAATTTTTTGGTTTTTTTTGGGTATTTTGGTGTCTACTTTCTGGTGGTTGCCATCATTCAGAAGTTATTATATAGAATTCCGTAGGTGATATTCAAACTTTTGTTTTGTTGAATCCTATAAAGGTTAATAATAAATATTATGGATTGTAGTTTTATGTGGTTCCATTCGTTTACCTCCGAAAATGGTTTCCTTATGAGGGTAAATTTTAATGAATTTTCTATAGATATTATTTCAGTATAAAATAATTTCACACTTAATTTATGTAACTATAAACTTATTTGTTTATTTATTTTACCTTTTATAACTTGTAGGTTTCAATTTAAATCCTCGTGATTAAATTGTTATAATCTTTTGATATATAGGTGTTGTCCAGTTATAGATTCAATTTGAAATATCTGACCAAGCACATAAATAATGCATGTGCTTTCCAATACTTGTTTCCCTCTTTCAAATTAGTATTATGTTAACATATATAGTGGATGTGCTTTCCAATACTTGTTTCCCTCTTTCAACCTTTTATTATGTTAGACCAAAGTTCTAAGTACTACATATTTACATTTCATAACTATTATGTTATGTTTATATATATCCACATTGTTTAACTATTCTATACAATCCATTTATATATATTCACATTCACATTCACATTCGCATTCGCATTGTTTAATTATTCTATCCATTTCAATTCCCTTAATTATATTTTTAATTTTGATTAAAAAAGTAGAGTGAACTATTATTTATAATTATGTATTTTATAATTATTATGCATATTACATTTCAGAAAAATTAATTAATTAAAAAAATAAATAGAATTTATTGCCACTTTGTTTATTTTTTTTTAAATTTCAATATTTACAAATCAAGTTTAAGTGAACAAAGCTTAACTATATGTGTGTGCGCAATTATCAATCGAAAAAAATAAATAGAATTTATTGCCACTTTGTTTATTTTTTTTTAAATTTCAATATTTACAAATCAAGTTTAAGTGAACAAAGCTTAACTATATGTGTGTGCGCAATTATCAATCGATAAGTGCCATATGTGTGTGTGCGCAATTATCAATCGATAAGTGCCATATGTGGGTAGCACTAGATCTAGGGTTTTACACTTGGTATGAGAACTATTGCATAATATTATTGTGATCTATATGTACATAATAATTACATCTTGTATTATTAGTGGGAGGTTTCTAGTGATGATATAGAACGATTTTTTTTTCACTTGAGCACAACTATGTTAACACAACTATGTTGGTATATTTTGGCTAACTCTGTAAATTTGTTAATTGATTTCAGAAAATTAAAACACATCTTTGTTTAACATAGCCATGCATTATATGATCCATTCTCACTTGTTTTTGTTGGATCTTTGTGATGAATTTATACCATTTACAAATGACAAAAGAAATATCATCATATATGTAATGATGATAGGGTAAATGTTCATAATGCTCATGTTTTTGTAATATGGCATCTAATATTTGAAGCCAATTTTTTTGTTATCATAGTGTAGTCTTAAAATATATTACAAGGTAAGATTTAAAAGAAAAAAGTAGCATGGTATGTTGGCAAGAATTTCAAATGTAAGTTACAATATATTCTTATTTGTTTTCATATAGAATAAGAATTTTAAATGTAGTTTACAAAATATTCTTATTTGTTTGCATATAGAATTTTTTGTATGGAAAAAAATGTTAATCATGACATAGAATTACAAGAAACATGGAAAAATATTCTTATTTGTTTGCATATAGAATAAGAATTTCAAATGCAAGTTACAAAATATTCTTATTTGTTTGCATATAGAATTTTTTGTATGGAAAAAAATGTTAATCATGACATAGAATTACAAGAAACATGCCAAAATATTCTTATTTGTTTGCATATAGAATAAGAATTTCAAATGCAAGTTACAAAATATTCTTATTTGTTTGCATATAGAAATTTTTGTATGGAAAAAAATGTTAATCATGACATAGAATTGCAAGAAACATGCCATATGTTATTAAATGTAGGATTCATAGTTTGTGGTCATATGCTTGTTTCCTTTAATGTAGAAAGGTATTCCACAAATTTACTATGGGTTTCCATGAATTTTCTTTGCAATATATCTTCACCGATATATATCGAAATAATCCTAATTTCCTTTTTTCTTTCAACATTTGTATATCATAAAAACAACAATATATTCTAGCTATGATTCCAAATGAAAGAAAGATTCATCAAAACATGGGCATATCCATGGTATTTGTTCAAGTTTGTCCATGGTTTTATTCTTTTCCTAAAAATGATTCCTATGAAAATGAATTTTAGTCCTTTCATTGGAGTAAATTACTTTTGTATAAGTCATTATACGGTATTTCAATCGCTATAATCCTTTCAAGTGAAATAATTGTTGTTGAGAATTGGATAATTCTTTTATATTATACATCACATGTTGATCTTGTATTATACATCACATGTTGATCATATCACTATGTGAGTTGATGATATTGAAGAAGATGTAGATTCCCATGAAGAAGTAATCAATGTTAATGAATACTTAGATGAATTATAT
>JZKD02S0166913.1:232164-259596 GCA_000966675.3 Picea glauca
CTTTAAGATTTTTGTTTTAAAGCTTGTGACATCAAGATTTGTTTAAACCAGTCATATTGCATAGATCCATGGAAAACATTTGAGTATTTTCGATGTCATAAATAAAATATTCAATTTTAATTGTGAAACATAGAAATTGAAAAAATATTAAAAAAATTAATGTTAATAAATTATTTAAAAAAAAACAATTCTATTTGAAAATTCACAATACTGAACATTATTAAGGTATATTAAATCATGATTAATTTTTATTGATACTAAACTTTATTAGCTTATATTAATCATGATTAAGTTATATTGAATAAAAAATTCCAAAAAATGACCCAAAATCTTATGTAAGATTGGGAAAACATATTTATATCAAAAGTTATTTTATTATCAAAATATTGTTAATCTATATCTTTCATACAAAAATGATAGTATATTTATACTTCTTTCAAATTTGAAACATTAAATTATCTTCTAAATAAATATCAATCCTTCGAAAATATATTATAACACCATATTTATATTTTTTTTTCCAATGTGACAAAATGTTTTTAAAATTAATAGTTACAAATTAACAGGTTGAGATGGTCATCAAGTATAGATAAAAAAATCAAACAATGACATATCCAAAACTATCACACTTCCATACATCGGAAGCACCGATAAAATGGCCAAATTACTTAATAGCAAAAAAATATCAGAGTTTCTTTCACTACTATCAGCACTTTAAGAAAAATTTTGACCATGCTAAAGACCCAGTAGAATTCTAAATCTGTTTACTCAATCCCTTGCGATTGTGGCAAAGTCTATATGGGTGAAGCAGCATGGCGCTGACATATTGCATGGCCGCACCAAGAAATATGCTCTGGCACAAGGCTCTAGTAACTCAAAACATGAAATCTGTTTTAAAAAAGCCAACATCATTGTAAAAATAGCTCATTACACTAAAAATTAGAGAAGCTTTGGAAATGGAAAAACATTCTACAAATGTAAATAAAAAATAAATATCAGAAAAATTAAAAAGGATAGATAAAGATTAAAAACACTTTATAAATTTAAATAAAAAAATAAAAAATGATAGATAAAGATTAAGCAAGAATTGGTGCCCGGTCACTGCATAAAAGCAAAGGTCACTGCATAAAAACAAGGTATCCCAAAACTTAAATAATTTTTAAAAACAATCTCAATCAAACAAAGTAATGGTTTTATCATTTTTTTTTTATATTAAAAGATGCCACCATTTTAAGACCTTGAGAACTTGTCCATGGGCTGAGCTAACAAGACTGAAAGGTTGAGAAATTAAAATCCACATCACCTGGTCTCCCTAAGATTAATTCATATTTTCAACAGAGTAAAGCACCTCCATTAACACTATTTGGAACGTATCTTTTAGTAGGAATCTAGGTGAATTGTCCATAAAAGCATTGAAGGTGCACGGTTTATTAATAGAAAGCGCTTTAGTCAACTATCCTAAAACAAAATTTATCACTTAAGTTAAAAAAATTATGTAAGTTACCTAAAAATAATGTGATTTAAAGTAAAAAATATATTTAAGAGTTAAGCAAATACAAAATCAAAGTATATTCATACAATCAAAGTATAAAAGTATATTCAGAGTAAAAAATATATTTAAGAGTTAACCAAATACAATCAAAGTATAATGTCATTTAACCATAGTAAAAATATATTTAAAAGTTAATCAAATATAATCAAAGTATATTTAAGAGTTAATTAAATATAATCAAAGTATATTTAAGAGTTAATCAAAGTACATATGTGTTGGAAAGTGTAATTACAAGTAGGTGAGATTTTCACGTCATAGTCGATTTGTCTGTTAGTTGAAATTTGTCAATAGTCAAAATGTCAGTCAGATAGTCAAACAGTTTGCAAGTGCAAAGTCGCACGTCTACTCAAAAGTCAGTCGACAAGCAGGAGAACTATAAATGAAGCCGAATTCTATCTTCTTAAATTAAATCAAGTGGTTGAAGAGCCAGTCGTAGTTATGGTAGTGTTTAATGTTGAGTTGGTTTTAGCTTCTGTAGGAAGTCACATTCAAAGTTTCTATAAGTATGAGTTTCATAGTTAGAATATGATGGATAGATAGAGACATAGAGAAAAGGAGAGAGGGATGCAGAGAAGCAGTTCAAAAGCCAACAACAGTTGAAGAGTTGGCAAAAGAAGTATCAGAGTCGAAGCTCATTTTGTCACTGTATTTTGTAATCCAAGCGCATTGGGCCAAAGTTCATTAATATCAAGTGTTTTGTGTTTATGACAAGTTTCTGTGTTATATCTGAGTCTACGTGTTAAAGCATACCACTGTTTTATTCTGCATTCGTAAATCATTTTATTTAGTGTGTGTATTCATAGCGCACAACAATATGAGCAGTCTGTGCACTACGCAATGGTGTTGAGAACTCTATCATGTAGCCTGTTTGGTGCGCAATATTTAAACTGTGTTGTGCAGAGTAGATTGTGTGCATCCCCCTTTTCCCTTCAAATTGGTATCAGACCAGGTTCTATCATAACAAGGTTGTCAGAGAAGAAACTCTGTTGAAAGTGAACTATGGCTTCTAACTCAAATCTGCAACCTCCCACATTTATAGACAAGAATTATGAGATGTGTTCCTTGACCATGAAGGCTTTGTTCCAAGGTCAAGATGTATGGAAAATAGTCAAGAATGGCTAGGTGGAACCAACAGATCAGGCAACATATAACTCCCTCACACAAGATGAGAAAGATGTCTTGAAAGATCAAAGAAAGAAGGATATAAAGGCATTGTTTTACATACATCAAGTCATGCATGTGAGCATACTTCCAAGAGTTGCATCAACAAAGAAATCCAAGGAAGCATGAGACACATTACAAAACGCTTATCAAGGTATGGATAAAGTAAAGACTGCAAAACTTCAGATTCTTAGAAGAGATTTTGAAACTATGTCAATGAAAGAATTAGACACTATACATTCATTCTACACAGACATAATAGGACCAATAAATCAGATTAAGTCTCATGGTGAAATCATAAAAGACAAAAAAGTTGTTGAGAAAGTGCTTAGGAGTCTTCCTCCTAAATTTGATACTCTTGTTGTAACCCTAGAAGAAAACATAGACCTGGGTTAGTTCAGCCTAGATGAACTGCAAGATTTTCTCATCAATCATGAACATAAATTGAGCAGGTCGAATATGTCATTAGAAAATACTTTTTTCCGCACAGTCATCTATAAGATGTGGAAGAGGAAGGGGGAGAGCTAACTCTAGAGGCAGAGGAAAAAGTTCTGACTGAAGTGGGTATAGTAGCAATCCTGGAAACACTGGTGGAAGAGGTCAAAACCCAAGTACCAGACAATCAACTTGTCAAAGAACTAACAAAACAAAAATTCAATGTCATTACTATAAAAAGTATGGAAATTATGCATATGAGTGCAGAAAGAGACAGTATAATCAGAACAAGCAAAGTCAAGATCAGTCACACAACGCAAATAACCAAACTCGCCCTATGTTTATGGAACTCATTGTAGTTGTGCCTAGCACAAAAGAAATGCCTAATATAGTGTGACCAGTTGAATGCAATGTTGCTGAAGCAAGTTCATGTGACATATGGTATTTAGATTCAAGCTGCAATAACCACATGATAAGAAACATAGAATTTTTTTCTAGTTTGGATGACTCAGTCCAGACCAAGGTTACACTTGGAACAGATATCCAAGTCATTGTCTTAGGCAAAGGAAACATAAATATTTTAACCAAACAAGGAGAAGAGAGAGTTATGTTTGATGTATATTATGTTTCCGGTCTAAAGCACAATCTGATGAGTATAGGCCAACTGTTACAAAAAGAATATATAATCTACATGGAAGATAATCAGTGTGTGATTATGGATAAATGCCCAAGAAATCTACTTATTTCAAAAATCTATATGACAAGTAACAGGTTGCTCCCATTGACATTAAAGTTATTCAAGAAGAAGAACACAACACAAATTGTTCACAATCGTTTTATTTAGTGTGTGTATTCATAGCACGCAACAATCTGAGCAGTCTATGCACTACGCAGTGGTGTTGAGAACTTTGTCACGTAGCCTGCTTGGTGCACAATATTAAAACTACATTGTGCATAGTATATTGCATGCATCCCTCTTTTCCCTTCAAATTGGTATCAGAGCAGGTTCTATCATAACAAGGTTGTCAGAGAAGAAACTCTGTTGAAAGTGAACTATGGCTTCTAACTCAAATCTGCAACCTCCCACGTTTATACACAAGAATTACGAGATGTGGTCCTTGACCATGAAGACTTTGTTCCGAGGTCAAGATGTATGGAAAATAGTCGAGAATGGCTATGTGGAACCATAGATCAGGCAACATATAAAACCCTCACACAATATGAGAAAGATGTCTTGAAAGATCAAAGAAAGAAGGATGGAAAGGCGTTGTTTTACATACACCAAGCCATGCATGTGAGCATACTTCCAAGAGTTGCATCAACAAAGCAATCCAAGGAAGCATGGGACACATTAAAAAACTCTTATCAAGGTATGGATAAAGTAAAGACAGCAAAACGTCAGATTCTTAGAAGATATTTTGAAACTATGTCAATGAAAGAATCAGACACTGTAGATTCATTCTGCACACATGTAATAGGATTGATAAATCAGATTAAGTCTCATGGTGAAATCATAAAAGACAAAAAATTTGTTCAAAAAGTGCTTAGGAGTATTCCTCCTAAATTTGATACTCTCGTTGTAACCCTAGAAGAAGGCAAAGACCTGAGTCAGTTCAGCCTAGATGAACTGCAATCTTTCCTCATCAATCATAAACATAAATTGAACAAGTCGAATATGTCATTAGAAAATAATTTTTCCGCACAGTCATCTATAAGCCGTTGAAGAGGAAGGGGGAGAGATAATTGTAGACGTAGAGGAAGAAGTTTCAACAAAAGTGGGTACAGTAGAAATCCTGGAAACACTGGCAGAAGAGGTCAAAGCCCAAGTACCAGCAAGTAAACTTGTGAAAGAACTGACAAAACAAAGATTCAATGTCGTTAATGTAAAAGGTATGGACATTATGCATATGAGTGCAGAAAGAGACAGTATAATAAGAACAAGAAAAGTCAAGATCAATCACACAACGCAAATAACCAAACTCGCCCTATGTTTATGAAACGCACTGTAGTTGTGCCTAATGCAAAAGAAATGCCTAATATAGTTTCACCAGTTGAATGCAATTTTGCTCAAGCAAGTTCATGTGACATATGGTATTTAGATTCAGGCTGCAGTAACCACATGGTAGGAAACATATAATTATTTTTCTAGTTTGGATGACTCAGTCCAAACCAAGGTTACACTTGGAACAAATATCCAAGTCACTATCTTATGCAAAGGAGTATAAATATTTTGACCAGACAAGGAGAAGAGAGAGTTATGTCTGATGTATATTATGTTTATGGTCTAAGGCATAATCTGATGAGGACAGGCCAACTGTTACAAAAAGGATATAGAATCTACATGGAATATAATCAGTGTGTGATTATGGATAAATGCCCAAGCAATCTACTTATTGCAAAAATATGGATGACAAGTAATAGGGTTCTCCCATTGACATTAAATCCAGTCAAGAAGAAGAACACAACACAAATTGTTGACAATCATTTTATTTAGTGTGTGTATTCATAGTACACAACAATCTGAGCAGTCTGTGCACTATGTAGTGGTGTTGAAAACTCTGTCATGTAGCCTGCTTGGTGCGCAATATTAAAATTGTGTTGTGCAGAGTATATTGCGTGCATCACCCTTTTCCCTTCAAATTGGTATCAGAGCAGGTTCTATCATAACAAGGTTGTCCGAGAAGAAACTCTGTTGAAAGTGAATTATGGCTTCTAACTCAAATCTGCAACCTCCCACATTTATAGACAAGAATTATGAGATGTGGTCCTTGACCATAAAGACTTTGTTCCGAGGTCAAGATGTATGGAAAATAGTCGGGAATGGATATGTGGAACCAACAGATCAGGCAACATATGACGCCCTCACACAAGATGAGAAAGATGTCTTGAAAGATCAAAGAAATAAGGATGGAAAGGCGTTGTTTTGCATACACCAAGCCATGCATGTGAGCATACTTCCAAGAGTTGCATCAAAAAAGAAATCCAAGGAAGCATGGGACACATTACAAAAATATTATGAAGGTATGGATAAAGTAAAGAATGCAAAACGTCAGATTCTTAGAAGATATTTTGAAACTATGTCAATGAAAGAATCAGACACTGTAGATTCATTCTACACACATGTAATAGGGCTGATAAATCATATTAAGTCTCATAGTCAAATCATAAAAGACAAAAAAGTTGTTCAGAAAGTGCTTAGGAGTCTTCCTCATAAATTTGATACTCTTGTTGTAACCCTAGAAGAAGGCAAACACATGAGTCAATTCAACCTAGATGAACTGCAAGCTTTCCTCATCAATCATGAACATAAATTGAATAGGTCGAATATGTCATTAGAAAATAATTTTTCCACACAGTCGTCTATAAGTCATGGAAGAGGAAGGGGGAGAGATAACTCTAGAGGAAGAGAAAGAAGCTTCGATAGAAGTGGGTACAATAGAAATCTCGGAACCACTGGTAGAAGAGGTGAAAGCCCAAGTACTAGCAAGTAAACTTGTGAAAGAACTGACAAAACAAAGATTCAATGTCATTAGTGTAAAAAGTATTGACATTATGCATATGAATGCAGAAAGAGATAGTATAATCAGAACAAGCAAAGTCAAGATCAGTCACACAACGCAAATAACCAAACTCGCCCTATGTTTATGGCACGCACTGTAGTTGCGCCTAGCGCAAAAGAAATGCCTAATATAGTGTCACCAGTTGAATGCAATTTTTCTCAAGCAAGTTCATGTGACATATGGTATTTAGATTCAGGCTGCAATAACCACATTATAGGAAACATAGAATTGTTTTCTAGTTTGGATGAATCAGTCCAGACCAAGGTTACACTTGGAACAAATATCCAAGTCACTGTCTTAGGCAAAGGAAGTATAAATATTTTAACCAGACAAGGAGAAGAGAGAGTTATGTCTAATGTATATTATGTTTATGGTCTAAAGCATAATCTCATGAGTACAGGCCAATTGTTACAAAAATGATATAGAATCTACATGGAAGATAATCAGTGTATGATTATGGATAAATGCCCAAGAAATCTACTTATTGCAAAAATCTGGATGACAAGTAACAGGATCCTCCCATTGACATTAAAGCCAGTCAACAAGAAGAACACAACGCAAATTGTTGACAAAAGAAAAGGTGCACAATTAGACACTGCATTTACAACAGAAAGTGTGTGCAGTACTAATGAAGAAAATAGTGCGCGCAATGTCAAGAAAAGATAAAATGATGTAGAGATGAAGGCAACATTCCAATCCGAAACACAGGATGACTCCTGGCTATGGCATTTCAGATTTGGACATTTGAACTTTGGAGGTTTGAAACTATTACACAGAAAGGATATGGTAAAAGGCTTACCATTGATTGAAAAACCAAAAAGGATATGTGAAGGTTGTATATTTGGCAAGTAGCACAGAGAATCATTTCCAGTTGGCAAGTCTTACAGAGAAAAATCTCCATTGGAAATAGTACATTCAGACATCTATGGACCAATGAAAACTCCTTCTATAGGAGGCGGTACTTATTTTCTAACATTCATTGATGATTTTTCAAGAAAGAAATGGATTTATTTTCTAAAGCATAAATCTGACGCATTGGATTGTTTTCAACAGTTTAAATCACTTGTGGAGAAACATAGTGGTTATTACATCAAGTGTCTAAGAATGGACAGAGGAGGAGAATACATGTCAAGCGAATTTAATAACTTTTGTAAAGATCATGGCATCTACAAGCAATTTACCATGCGATACACACCACAACATAATGGTGTCGTAGAAAGAAATAACATAACCATCATGGAAATGGCGCACAATATGCTGACAGCCAGACATTTGTCAAATGAGTATTGGTATGAGGCAGTAGCAACTGTAGTATACATCTTGAATAGATGTTCAACAAAGAGTGTGAAGAATATAATTTCTTAAGGAGCATGGACAGGATCAAAGAATAATGTGGCAAATTTAAGAGTTTTTGGTTGTGTCACATATGCACATGTTCCAAATGAACTGAGAAGAAATCTAGAAAACAAAGGACATAAATGTATATTTGTTCCATACTCTGAAGAGACAAAAGGATACAAGTTGTATGACCCTGTCGCAAGAAAATTCATGATCAGCTGTGATTTTTAGTTCGTAGAGAATGAAGCATGGGATGGAACCATAGAAAAGACAGTAAAGATAATTGACACAATGGAGCATAATGATGCAGAGGATGAAGTGTTTCAAACACCATACATAGGACAATGAGAAGCTCCATCTACACCTGGAAATGCAACGCAAATTAATGCGTAGAATACTCCAGTAAGAACAACAAGTGTGCAGTCTACACTTAGATTGCACCAAATGATGCAGGAGCATCTCAAGCGAGCCAACGCGGAGGTGAAAGACAACTGGAAAAGCGCCCAGCACAAATTTTGAAAATGTCTTAAAATATTAATGAAGCCATCAAGTGGAGGCACACTTGTAAATTGTAAATAGACCTTCAGCAATCCACTCTCATCCTTAGTAGGTAGAAGGTATTTAAGATAGTCAATGCAAGTAGATAGAATTTCATTATAGATTAGACAGTTTTAGAGCGAAAGAGGGAAACAGGATATAGACACCCTCATTGTGTATTGTAAAAGGGAGGATGGCAATTGAGAGCATAGAGTATAGAGGAGAAGAAACAAAGCGTTGTGTAGCCGAATTCCATGTACATAAGTCCTAGCTTAATACAAGAAGGCTTTGATTCAGACTCATGGTGTTCAAATATTCTCTGTGTATGCATTTTTGAATGTTATGCTCATGAATGTTTTCCTATTTCTGTCATGCAATTTCTTTTATGCTATGTATGAATGATTTCTTGTTGAATGTCTGAAATCTGAGAGAGAGAGAGAGAGTAAGGGAAATCAGTTTCAATTGTTTCTCTATATGAGAAAGAGTTCCTACAAGGAGTGCAGTCGAATTGTCTGCAAGGAGTGCGTTGACAAAGGGTTCAGAGGTTTGTCTCTGAAAGCTCAGATAAGATATCTTCTGTGCTCATTCCCACAGAAGTGCAGCTAGGCACAGGAGTCGTGCAAGGAGTGCACAGGCCAAGTAAAGTCTCAGAGTTGTGAACCTGAGTGAAGTATTGAGAGACTGTTGTTGCAGGGTGTACGCAGAGTTGAAGGAAGTTCGACACTTGGAAGTGTTTGAAGGTCTTTCGCAAGGAGTGCGTGAAGGAGTCTTTTTCAAGACCTAGAGTTGGAGAAATCTCAAAAGGGATAGAGTCTCCACAACCGGTGAAGAAAGCACAGGAAGTTTGTGCATTGTAACAGTGAGAAGGCATCACAAGTTTGTGTTGTAGGAAGTTGAGTATCGTGGGAAAACCACTCTGGTAAAAAGTTGCAGAAGTCCTTGAGAAGGAAAGAACGGACGGTCAGAATTCTCTGTGGAGAATTCACGAAGTACCATGAGCCGTCAGATCTCAGAGGAGGAGCAGGGAAGTTACGATGAGTTCTTCAAAAGGTTCAAGTTCAAAAGAGGCATAACCGTAGATTCAATCCAACCAGGTCTGTTGGATTCAACCGTGGATTTCTATTTTGGGGTTTCGGGAGTTGAAGTCCCAAAATTTTTGCATCAGAACTTGCGAACCCATGAAGCGTGAAGTCCCGAGGGAGAAAGGATTTTGTGGGCCACAGAATCAGTAGGGTGGACAGGTGGTGCACTATCAACACGGAAGTCAAATTTCGTTGACCATTTTGGGGTTTCTTGGGGTGAAGTCCCGAAATCGTTGCATCAGGATTCGCGAAATTACGAAGTCTGAAGTCCCGATGGAGTGAATGGCCGTTGAAAGGTCAAAGCTTGCAAGCGCATCAGATTTTTGGTAAATCAGGTTTCAGAAGTCGAAGGGACGAGTTGCTTGACATCGCAACTCCCAAAATCGCGATAAGGAGAAAGGCGATATAGAGAGAGAAAAGGCCAAGTGTCATAACTACGGGTTTCGAGGGTCCGAGAGACAAGACACTTGACCACTGGATTCGTGGAATTGCGAAGTCTGATCTTCCAAAGTGCGAAGGGAGATTCCATGAGGTTTGGTTGTGTGTGCAGATTTCCCGAAAGGGAAATAAAAGAGCCAATTGCTGAGAAGCTCTTCGGGCCAGTGGAAGAGAAAAGATCCTGTGTATGTGACCTTCCGACCTGCGGGTTGAGTAAGGTTGCGTTAGGTTTGGTATCAGAGCACAGAAAGGTTCTTTGCTTTCTGTAGTAGGGAAAAGGAGAATTCACCATGCTGCCAAGGAGAAGGGAAAGGAAAACACCCAATCCACCAAAGGACAGGGAAATGTCGAGAGGAAGGGGTAGGCAGATGCCTGATCCAGCCATGGAGAGAGAGATGCGTGATTTACGCGCTAGACTTGAATACATGGAGACAACACAGAGGCATACAGTCGGTGCTAGGGATATTAGTTATTCTTAAAGTGAAATTGAAGCTGGACATGACGAAGAAGAAGTCACAACAGAAGATGCAACAAACAAACGCTCGATTAGGGCTATTGCGAGAATGGGTGCAAGAGCAAAAATGGACATTCCAGTTTATGAGAGAAATTTTGATGTAGAGGAGCTTCTAGACTAGATTAGAGCTCTGGACACATATTTTGACTATGAATATGTCGAAGAGGACAAGAAGTTCAAACATGTTGTCATGAGATTAAAGGGACATGCAACATTGTGGTGGTATGAGCTACAAGCTGACAAACGTTGCAAAGGAAAGCAAAATATCAAGAGTTGGGACAGAATGATCCCGAAGAGGAAGGCAAAATTCATTCCTAGAGATTATCAAATTACTCTGTTTCGAAGAATGAAGAACTTGAGACAGAAGATGATGACACTGAAGGAGTACACTGAAGAGTTCTACAGGGTGAACATCAGGGAAGGTCATTGTGAAAGTAATGATGAAAAAGTTTCCAGGTATATGAATAGCCCGAGATACAAAATTCAAGACGAGATGAGCATGATGACCATCCAAACGGTGGAAGATGCTGATCAAATGGCTCTAAAGTCGGAAGAGAAGCTGATCCGAAAGCAGGGTCAAAGAGGTCGAGGCAGAAGTCAAGCTAGGGTCAAGTCAGTTGTCCAGGATAGAAGTCAGAATCCTAAGGAGGACTGGAATAAACCTCAGACTCGAACTAAGAGAGGTGCAAGATAATAGCGAGGGAAACATACCAAACAAAGAGGAGATTATGCTGATAATAATATTTTTCCTCGTACCAGAGGTAGAGGAAGAGGAAGAGGTGGAGTAATAACATGCTTCACATGTGGAAAGAATGGGCACAAGTATTACGAGTGTCCAGATAAAAAGAAAGAGAGTGGAGAGACTCGCATCGAAGAAACATAGAGGAAGAATATTGATGCAGAAGATGCTAAAGGAGGAAGATCGCTAATGATGCAAAAAGCTCTTTTGACTCCAGAAAAAGAGGTGGAGAGTTCAGTCCAAAGAAATAGACTTTTCCGGACTTCTTGCAAGACCAAGGACAGGGTATGCAAGGTCATTGTGGACAGTGGTAGCACGGATAATCTCATTTCAACATAGATGGTAGAAAAGCTGGAGCTCGAGACGATTGATCACCCAAGCCCATACAGAGTTTCGTGGCTACAAAAAGGACATCAGGTAACTGTCACTAAACCGTGTTTAGTTGAATTTAGGATAGGAGGATATAATGATAAGATATTATGTGATGTTATTCCTATGGATGTTCTTCATCTACTGTTGGGTATACCATGGAAATATAACAGGAATGTGATTCATGACGGGAGAATGAACACATACACCCTAGAGAAGAATGGGAGAACTCACATGTTGTTTCCAATAAAAGATAAGGAGGTGAAACCTGAAGTAAGTAGCAATGTACTTCTCATGAGTGGGAAGGAACTTCTTACAGAGGTTAAGAAGAAGGAGGAACCGCAATTCATTGTGGTCAGGAAGCCAAAGATTGTTTTAACCAACAGAAGGGTAGATGATTTACCAGAAGAGGTTCAGGAACTGCTGGAAGAGTTCGCTGACATAGTAGTGGACGAACTACCTCGTTCATTGCCACCGATTAGAAGCGTGAGTCATCATATTGATCTCATACCAGAAGCTAGTTTACCAAACAAAGCCGCGTACAGATTGACGCCGCAGGAGAATTAAGAGGTCAAAAGACAAGTCCAAGATTTGTTGGACAAAGGTTTGGTCAGGGAAAGCTTGAGTCTGTTTGTTGTTCTGACAGTACTCAGTCTGAAGAAAGATAGAGGCTAGAGGATGTGTACTGACTCGAGGGCGATTAACAAGATAACCATCAGGTACAAATTTCCATTGCCAAGGATGGACGATCTGATGGATTGCTTGAGTGGAGCTAAATATATTTCGAAGGTTGATTTGAAAAGCGGTTATCATCAAATCCGCATGAGAGAAGGTGATGAATGGAACACAGCCTTCAAAACTAACGACGGGTTGTATGAGTGGCTTCTTATATTGTTTGGCTTAACAAATGCGCCAAGTACTTTCATGAGATTGATGAATGAAGTCCTCAAGGATTTCATCGGAAAATTTGTTATCATATATCTTGATGATATATTGATTTTTAGTAAAACAGAAGCCGAGGATCTGAAACATTTGGCTATAGAGATGCAGAGGTTACAGCAGGAGAAGCCGTTGATAAACATGAAGAAATCATCATTCATGAAGACAGAGCTCATTTATTTGGGTTTTGTTATTTCTGCAGATAATTTGAGGATGGATCCAGATAAAGTGGAGGTAATCAAGAATTGGCCATCACCAAGGAATATCTTTGAGGTGAGAATGTTTCACGGATTGGCTAGTTTCTACTGAAAATTCATTAGGAATTTCAGTGGAATTAGTGCACCGATAATGGACATAGTGAAGAAGAGACATAAATCTTTTCACTGGACAGAAGAATCAGAGAAGAGTTTTAATCTGTTGAAAAGGAAGATCACGGAACAACCAATTCTGGTGTTGCATGATTTGTAAAAGACATTTCAAGTGAAATGCGATGCAAGTGGGTTTGCAATAGGGGCAGTCTTGATTCAAGAAGACAGGCCAATAGCATACTTCAGCGAGAAGCTAAATGAAGTGAAAGTGAAATACTCCACTCATGACAAGGAATTTATGTTATTATACAGGCATTGAAGAAATGGAGACATTACTTGATTCCCAAGGAGTTTGTCTTATACAGTGACAATCATGCACTGCAATTTGTGACTCAACAGGAAAAGTTGAATCAGAGACATGTTAAATGGGTTGAATATATGCAGAATTTTACTTTTTTTATTAAACATATTTCTGGTACTGCTAGCAAAGTTGTTGATGCTTTGAGCAGGAAGTGTTTGCTATTGCAGGAGTTCAAAGTCAAAACATTGGGTTTTGATGATATCAGGGACATGTACAGGGATGATCCAGATTTTAAAGGGGCATACAAAGAAACTGAGAATCCAATTCTCAGAGATAGAAGCCAATGGGAAGAATACATGATCCAAGAAGGATTATTGTTTAAAAGTAATCAACTTTGTATTCCAAAATGCTTCATGAGGGAGAATTTGTTGAAGGAGAAACACAGTGGAGGATTGGCCAGATATTTCGGTCATGACAAGACGTTCGCAAAGTTGAATGAGTCATATTTTTGTCCGGGAATGTGAGCAGACGTCAAGAGATTTGTGGACATATGAAGAATTTTCCAGCATTCGAAGGGAAAGAAACAGAATGCGGGGTTTTATAAACCATTACCCATACCTGAGAGGCCGTGGGATGCAGTCAGCATGGATTTCATATTAGGGTTGCCAAGAACACAAAGAGGGTTTGACTCAATCTTTGTGGTGGTCGATAGATTTTCCAAGATAGCACACTTCATTCCATGTCAGAAGACCAGTGACGCAACTCACATTGCGAATCGTTTTTTCAAAGAAGTCATTCGAATTCACGGCTTACCAAAGAACATAGTTTTGGATCGAGACACTAAGTTCGTAGGACACTTTGGAGGACCTTATGGAAGAAGTTGCGAACTAACTTATCGTTCAGTTTGACTTATCATCCTTAGATGGATGGACATACAGAAGTGGTAAACAAAAGTCTGGGAGACTTGCTGAGAAGCCTGGTGACAGAACACCACAACCAGTGGGACAACATATTACCACAGGCGGAGTTTGCTTATAATGACTCAGTTAATGGAAGCACAGGGCAAAGTCGATTTCAGATTGTCTATGGCATGCAGCCGAGAGGAATTTATGAGCTGAGAGATTCAGAACAAACTTCAATTAGGAGCGCTAGTGCAGAAGATTTTGCAAAGGCGGTGAAGGAATTTCACAGCCAGGTAAAGGAGCGATTGCAGAGTTCAAGCCAAGAATATAAGCACAGAGCAAATCAACACAGGAGACAACTTCAATTTGAGGTTGGTGATTTGATTCTAGCACATTTGAGAAAGGAAAGGTTCCTGAGAGGAACATACAATAAACTGAAGATGAAGAAAATCGGACCATGTAAGGTCTTGAAGAAATTTGGGGCGAATGCTTACGAGATTGAATTACCCGATGGGATTGGAATTTCTCCGATATTCAATATCTCATATTTGTACCCATATAAAGCTGAGGAAGTAGGAAAAGGAAATGATCAGCCAGAGGTCCAGTGGACAAAACAGATGCCAGTTGCAGAAAAGCCGCAGATAGAGCGCATACTGGACAGAAGGGTAAGCAAGAAGACCAGGCGAAAGAAATACTTTGAATATTTGGTCAAGTGGAAGGGCCATCCAGTTGAAGATGCCAGCTGGGAGAATGAAGCAGAGATCCAAAGGCATGGACACACCATACGCGAGCTCATGGACAGGAGCCCATTAAAATTTTCAAGCAAGGGAGTATGATGCAGGAGCATCTCAAGCGAGCCAACGCGGAGGCAAAAGACAACTGGAAAAGCGCCCAACACAATTTTCAAAATGTCTTAAAATATTAATGAAGCCATCAAGTGGAGGCACACTTGTAAAATGTAAATGGACCTTGAGCGATCCTCTCTCGTCCTTAGTAGGTAGAAGGCATTTAAGATAGTTAATGCAAGTAGATAGAATTTAATTCTAGATTAGACAGTTTTAGAGCCAAAGAGGGAAACGAGATATAGACACCCTCATTGTGTGTTGTAAAAGGGAGGATGCCAATTGAGAGCATAGAGCATAGAGGAGAAGAAGCAGAGAGTTGTGTAGCCGAATTCCATGTACATAAGTCATGGATTAATACAACAAGTCTTTGATTCAGACTCATGGTGTTCAAATATTCTTTGTGTATGCATTTTTGAATGTTATGCTCATGAATGTTTTCCTCTTTCTGTCATGCAATTGATTTTATGTTATGTATGAATGATTTCTTGTTGAATGTATGAAATCTAAGAGAGAGAGAGAGAGAGAGAGAGTAAGGGAAATGAGTTTCAATTGTTTCTCTATCTGAGCAAGAGTTCCTGCAAGGAGTGCAGTTGAATTGTCCGCAAGGAGTGCATTGACAAAGGGTTCAGAGGTTTGTCTCTGAAAGCTCATATAAGATAGCTTTTGTGCTCATTCCCATAGAACTGCAACTAGGCATAGGAGTCGTGCAAGGATTGCGCATGCCATGTAAAGTCTTAGAGTTGTGAACCTGTGCGAAATATTGAGAGACTGTTGTTGCAGGGTGTGCACAGAGTCGAAGGAAGTTCGACACTTGGAAGTGTTTGAAGGTTTTCCGCAAGGAGTGCGTGCAAGAGTCTTTTTCAAGACCTAGAGTTGGAGAAAGATCAGAAGGGATAGAGTCTCCACATCCGGTGAAGAAAGCACATAAAGTTTGTGCATTGGAATAGTGAGAAGGTGTCGCAAGTTTGTGTCACAGGGAGTTGAGTACCGTGGGAAAACCAATATAGTAAAAAGTTGCAGAAGTCCTTGAGGAGGAATGAACGGATGGTCGGAATTCTCTGTGGAGAATTTGTGAAGTCCTGTGAGCCGTCACTTCTCACAAGAGGTGCAGGGAAGTTACAGCGAGTGCTTCAAAAGGTTCAAGTTCAGGAGAGGCAGAGCCATAGATTCCAGCCAACCAGGTTCGTTGGATTCAACCGTGGATTTCTATTTCGGGTTTCAGGAGTTGAAGTCCTGAAATATTTGCATCAGAACTCGCGAAACCATGAAGCATGAAGTTCTAAGGGTGAAAGGATTTTGTGGGCCCCAAAATCAGCAGGGTGGACAGGTGGCGCACTATCGACACAGAAGTCAAATTCCATTGACCATTTCGGGGTTTCTTGGGATTAAGTCTCGAAATCTTTGCATCAGGATTCACAAAATTGCAAAGTTCGAAGTCCCAACGGAGTGAAGGGTCATTGAAAGGTCAAATATTATGAGCGCATCGGAGTTTCACGAGTCAAGGGGACGAGTTGCTTGACATCACAACTCCCAAAATTGCGATAAGGAGAAAGGCAATATAGAGAGAGAAAAGGCCAAGTGTCATAATTACGGGTTTCAGGGGTCTAAGAGACAAGACACTTGACCATAGGATTCGTGGAATTGCGAAGTCCGATATTCCGAAGCACGAAGGGAGATTCCACGAGGTTTGGTTGTGGGTGCAAATTTCCCGAAAGGGAAATAGAAGAGCCAATTGTTGAGAAGCTCTTCGGGCGAGTGGAAGAGAAAAGATCCTGTGTAGATGACCTTCCGACCTACGGGTTGAGGAGGGCTGCGTCACCAAACACCAATAAGAAGTCTTAGTACTTATACATCTCCAGATCCAACATTAGAAAGTATGTTACCAAGAAAGACAAGAAGTCTGCATGGCATCTATAATGAAGACACAACAAATTCATTTTCAGTCTTTGCTCTGTTTTCACAAATAAATGGTCCTTTAACTTCTGAAGAAGCTTTCAAAGAAGATGTATGGGCAGAAGCCATGGGTGAAGAAATCAAATACATAGAGAGCAATCAAACATGGAAATCGGTATATTTACCTGATGACAAGGATGTCATAAGTGTCAAGTGGATTTATAAAACCAGGCAAGATGCAAAAGGCAAGGTACATAAGTACAAGGAAATATTAGTTGCGAGAGGCTTTACACAACAACCTGGAATTTATTACAATGAAACATATGTACCAGTTGCATGCATGGACACAGTCATAACCGTGTTAGCAATTTCCGCACAATACAAATGGTCAGTTTATCAGATGGATGTAAAGTCAACATTCTTGAATGGCAACTTAGAAGAAAAAGTATATGTGGAATAGCCACAAGGTTATGAGGTTCCAGGACAAGAAAACAAAGTATACATATTAAAGAAATCACTATATGGATTAAAGAAAGATCTTAGAGCTTGGTATAGTTGCATAGATTCCTATCTCACACAGAATGGATTTCAGAAGTGAAAATGAGCCAACACTGTATATCAAATCAAATCAACAAGGTAATGTGTTAATTGTTTGTTTATATGTGGATGATTTGATATTTACAGGTGACTTTAGCATAGAAGATTTCAAGTCAGTCATGAAGGATGAATTTGAAATGACTGATTTGAGGCTAATGAGATATTTTCTGGGAATAGAAGTGCACCAGTCCAAAACTGGTATATTTATCTCACAGTCCAAGTATGCGCATGAAATATTGAAGAGATTCAATATGGTGAATTCAAAATCAGCACCAACACCTGTCATAACATGATTGAAATTAAGAAAGGAATATAAAGGGTCCAAAGTGGATCCCACACTGTTTAAAATACTGGTAAGCAGTCTTATGTATCTAACAACGACAAGACTCGATATTATGTATGCAGTGAGCCTAATCTCAAGGTTCATGGAAACTCCAAAAGAATCACATTGGAAAGCGAGAAAGAGAATCCTAAGATATGTGAATGGAACAAAATATTTTGGCATAAATTACTCCACTTCAGAAGATTTCAAACTCATTGGATACACTGACAATGATTGTGGAGGCAGTATTGATGACAAGAAAAGTACCTCTGGGTACACATTTTATTTTGGATCAGGTATGGTATCATGGGCATCAAGGAAGCAACCCATAGTGACACTTTCTTCAGCAGAAGAAGAGTACGTCGCTGCCACAAGCACAACTTGTCAAGTAGTATGGATGAGAAGAATTTTTAAATATTTGTTATAGGAACAACAAGAACCAACTATAGTTTTCTGTGACAACAATTCAACCATCTTGTTATCAAATAATCATGTGTTTCACAAGAAAACCAAGCACATTGATAGAAGGTATCATTTCATTAGACAATTGGTGAATACCAAAGAGATTTGCTTAGAATTTTGCAGGTCTAAAAAACAAATTGCAGACATTTTTACAAAGGCTTTAGAAAAAGATGCATTTCAACATCTGCGTAGTAGTTTGACAATCCGAGCAGTAACAGATGAGTGACAGTAAAATGAAAACTCAAATTTTTGATGTTATTTTATTTTGTAACTCCACCAACTTATAATTAAGGGGGAATGTTGGAAAGTGTAATTACAAGTCTGTGATATCTTCACGTCGCCACCAATTTGTTTGTCAGTCAAAATTTGTCAGTAGTCAAAATGTCAGTCAGACAGTCAGACAGTTTGTAAGTGCAAAATCAGTGGACAAGCAGGAGAACTATAAATGAAGTAGAATTCTATCTTCCCAAATTAAATTAAGTGGTTGAAGAGTCAGTCATAGTTATGGTATTGTTTAATGTTGAGTCGGTTTTAGCTTCTATAGGAAGTCACATTCAAAGTTTATATAAGTCTGAGTTTCTTAGTTAGAATATGATGGATAGATAGAGACATAGATAAAAGGAGAGAGGGATGTAGAGAAGTAGTTCAAGAACCAACAATAGTTGAAGAGTTAATAGAAGAAGTATCAGAGCCGAAGCTCATTTTGTCACTGTATTTTGTAATTCGAGCACACTGCGTCGATGTTCATTAATATCAAATATTTTGTGTTTATGACAAGTTTCTGTGTTATTTCTAATTTTACGTGCTGAAGCATAGCACTGTTTTATTCTACATTCGTACATCATTTTATTTAGTGTTTCTATTCACAGCACGTATCAATCTGAGCATTTTGTGCACTGTGCATTGGTCTTGAGAACTCTCTCACATAGCCTGTTTGGTGCGTATTTAAACTGCATTGTGCAGAGTAGATTGTGCGCATCCTCATTTTCCCTTCAATATGATCACTTGGCATCTGATGTCATTACACGCGAAGGTAGTTTGACACTTGAGTGAGCATGTTGTCAAGAGATGGGCAATTTGACACGAATGATGAAGTAGCCCATGACAAGTAGAAATTGCAGCGATTGTCATCAACTCATATAAGTAGGGTAAAGTACAGTAACATAGGGTATTGTAATATATTTGCATTACACACACACAAAAAAAGTTAGATATGTAACTTGTTAGTGCCCTCTCTCAAAATACCATGGGCATGAAGGTATCAATGCTCTCTACAGTGGGTAACAAATCGTAATTTATTGCACTTACGTAAATATGTTTCATGATTTAGTAGAGGAAAATATGCTCGGATTCCATTTCTATCCTGTACAACATTAAGAATTTTTTAAGCTTGTGACATCAAGATTTAAACCGGTGATATTATGCAGATCCATGGAAAAAGTTTGAATATATTGGATGTTATAAATATAATAGTGAATCTTAATTGTAATGATGTAAAATGAAAAGACAAACATTTTAACGAAAAGATAATTGTAAAGTTCATTGTAACATTGTAGTTAATTGTAACTATGTAAGATGAAAAGATAACATTATAATTGAGTTTTGGTTTAGTTTTTAGGTTATTAAGGCCGTGAAAAAAATATATGTATTTTAAGATAAGTTTAAATGTTTAATATATAATATATCTATGTATAATTTTAGTTTTAAAATTTATTTTAAGGATTTAGTTATTGTTATATTGTATTTTTAAAACATAGAAATTCAAAAACTTATTAAAAAAAGTTAATGTTAATAATTATTAAAAAATAAAAAGTACACAGTAAAACTTAAAAATTCACACTACTAAACTTATTAGCTTATATTCAATTATGATTACGATTAGTTTATAATTAATCAAAAACCATGATGGAAAAAGGCCCAAAACCCTATGTAACACTAAGCAAACCCATTTATATCTGAATTTGTCCCATTTGTTGAATATTTTTCACAATTATTTCTCACAAAATGTTTTGTGAAAGTGTGTCATTATGCTTCATTCAAACTTATAAAATAAAATTATTTTTCAAATAAATATCAATCATTTAACAAAAAATTTACACCATATCTCTCACAAAATTACACAATATCTCTCACAAAATGAAGTGTACGTCAATCAGCTTCACTCAAATTTCAAAAAATATTCGAGAGAGTAAAACAACTCCATTAACACTATTTGTCACGTATCTTTTAGTAGGAATTGAGGGTGCACTGTATATTAAAAGAAAGAAAAATTAATGTAAGTTCAAGAATGATGTAAATTATCCAAAAATAATGTTTCTAAACATATAATTAAGAGTTAATAAATACTATCAAAATATATTTAAGAGTTAATCAAAGTATATATGACCACTTGGTATCTGAAGGGTGATTCCTATGTTATTCATCTGTTCGTGAGAAGGTAGTTTGACACTTGTATTTGTATATATGATCACTTGGCATGTGAAGGGTGACTTTTATGTTGTTCATCTGTTTTGTTGTCATTACATGAAAATGCAATTTGACACTTGAGTAGCCCATTACAAGTCGAAATTGCATATATTGTCATCAACTCATATAAGTAGGGTCAAGAATATGGTAAAGTACAGTAACATAGCGTATTGTATTATTGCAACGTAGTAGATTAAAAGGAAAAGTAAACACTAGGGTAAAGTACCGTAAGATAGGATATTGTAGTAGATTTTCATTGCAAGTAAAAAAAAAGTTTAGATACGTTATCTTTTAAAAATCTTATTATATGTGTGATAATATGTGTGAGATGTGGATATCAGTTTGTACTTTTACATTTAAAAAAAAATATTAAAAATTAAACCTTTTAAGATAAAAGGATAAAAAAGATTGATTTACCTTCATATTAAATACGAGGATGGATTTCTTTTAACATCAATTGATAAAAAAAATTTACTCACCTTCATATTGATGGATTTATTTAATTTTAATGACAAAAAAAATATATAAATATTTAGAAAAAATAACTATATATTATAAATAGAAATAATAATAATAATAAATAGTAATAATATTAACTTGATATTATATTTGAAGAAATAAAATTGTAATATACATGTATATATATAAGTGAAATTAGCAACAAAATTGTTTATAATTTTTTTTTTAAATCAGAGTTTAAAAAAAAATTAATATAATGATTATTTGTAGTTTAAAGTGAAAAACTAAAATAATTATAAAACACTTATAACTTGTAATAATTTATTATTTTCTCATGAATTAAAATCAAAAGAGAAGTAATAGTAGCTAGGATATGCCTTTAAAAGTTCAAGTAAAATTGGATAAATCTAGGTGTTAGTAGTTATTAAAGATGTCCCAAGTCTTCAAGTGTTAATCAAAATCTCCAAGTCCTTTTTAAAGTATATTGACTAGTATTGAGATTTCAAATATTTCAACACTTAAAACTAAATTGGAATTTATTGATCATAGAAAATGATTAAATGGTTGGTTATATATATAGTTAAACTTAAACTATTTAATTTGACTCTTTTTTTTATTAAATTTATATATTTTAATACCAATTTTTTTTAATAGGTATTCAATACAAAAAAATTTATACTCATGAAAAAGGATAAAAATATTGACACTTATCTTAATGCATTAGAAATACCTGGTTTATGGAATAAAAATAATAATTTAAGAAGCTAAACCAAACCATCTTATGTTAGAGACAACATTAAATTATACTTCAAAATGCAAAAGTTAGATAATTTCAAGTAATATTTTCTCTTAATATTGATTATATATTAAGATATTACATTTTATTATAATTAGATTCTTCATTAATAAAAATAAATAAAACCTTACCTGTAATTTAATTTCTTATTTTGAAAATTTATAAAACTTATTCTATATTAAAATAAATTTATTATTTTATTTAAAAACATTAATTATATATTAAATTCTTGGATAAAATTTTCACCAAATTGAAAATGTACGATAATTTGATTCCTTTAAATAACTACTCAAATATTTATGAATTAAAATCTCTCATTTTTATATAAAAAAATAATCTAATTCAAAATATTATTGAATTTGAATCTCACATTTCTAATATAAATAATATAATTCAATAGAATATGAATTTTAACATATAGCATAAATATTATGAGTTTGAGTGGTACACTAATACGATACAAAGAATTTTACACTCATGAAAAAAACAAAAGTATTGACACTTATATTATGGGTTAGAAATACCTCCTCTATGAAATAAACATAATAATCCAAGAAGCTAAACCATCTTATGTTAGAGACAACATTAGATTATACTTCAAGATGCAAAAATTAAATATTTTCAAATAATATTTTTTCTTAATATTGATTATATATTAAGATATTATTTCTGATTATAATTAAATTTCTTATCAATAAAAAAATATTAAGTTTACTTGTAATTTAATTTTTTATTTTGAAAATTAATAAAACTTATTTTATATTAAAATCAATTTATTTTTTTATCTAAAAAAATTATAATATTTATTATATATTAAAATCATGGATTAAATTTTGATCAAATTAAAAATGTATGATAATTTAATTCTCTTAAATAACTATTCAAATATTTATAAATTAAAATTTCTTTTTTATATATATATAAAAGAATAATATAATTTAAAATATTATTGAATTTGAGTCTCACATATATGATTCAATAGAATATAAATTTTAACATATAGCATAAATATTCTTAGTAAAATCTTTGAAAGGTACACTAAAATAAATGTGTGTGAGATTCATATAAAAAAAATAGAATTTATGAAAGGTGATACATTTTATGTTATTCAATCGTTAAAATTACAACTAAAATCATTAAAATTACAATTAAAATGTTGAGAATTTCGATTGAAGTACAAAAACTCTATAAGATTTTATGTTATTCAATCGTTAAAATTACAACTAAATCATTAAAATTACAATTAAAATGTTGAGAATTTCGATTGAAGTACAAAAACTCTATAAGATTTTATGTTAATCAATGATTACAACTCTTTTTTATTTTTTATGAAATTTTTAATACAATTTTATGTGCAATTTGTCACATCCTAGGTCTTGTCTCTAGTTTAATGATATATAATAAAATTTTATGTGCAATTTTTCACTACGTTCAATATAGACCCAAATCAATTTCCACATAAAGAATGAAAGTTGTTGCTAATAAAAAGAGTAGAATAAGCTTTCTAAAATTTTGTTGAGGATGATATTAAATGTGAAAATAATCTCCAAATGAAATGACAATTGTCTATATGACACAAAAAAAAATAATGAAATTTGCTGTTAACAAAAGTATTAGAATAAGTTTTCTGAAATTTTGTTGATGACATTAGATGTGAAAAGAAATTCCAAATGAAATGATAATTGTCTATATGATGAGAAAAGTCATGAAAATGATCTAGAATCACTAAAAAATATTTTTTGAGTGAGAATAATGTATTGAGAAATAATGATGTTTAGATCCAACATATTTATAGATACATATGTCATCAAATTCAATGTCATTCATGTTGGGATTTGGTGACAACAAATTCCTGGATGGATTTGGATCCTATTATTCTGTGTTGATTACAACCAAATAGACCAAGTTAGAATATGGATAGGGATTGAATTTAATAATCAATTTTTTTGTAAATATATATAAATACATGTAAGCTCATAGAGGCATAGAGAGAGATAGAGTGAGAACTTGCAAGTCTGTTGTAATCTCCATGATCTGAATAATAAGACAATTGATGCCTATGCTTGGTGGACGTATCCCAACGTTTGGGTGAACCACGTGAAATCCCTGTGTTTATAGTCTGTGTGTGATTGTTAATTATCATATGTGAATTTTGTTTTCCGCATTTACAATTCTAACAAGTGGTATCGGAGCTGGTTGAAGAAGTGTCAAATTCTCATAAGAGCCACATAAGTCAAATCTGTGTGAGGTACGTCGAGGTCAACATCACCACAAATCCCTCCTCTGAAAAAGTGCAATGTCATAATAGTCAAACTTCGTAGTCCAAGTGTATCAAGAGGTGCAAAGACCCTTTAAGATTGCCTCACTCCAGTGGTAGTGTGAGGTGTGGCGACTCCTCTTCGACATCCACACATTTCTTTTCTTTTGAAAATCTTAAGGTACGTGGTAAAAACTTAAGGTATTTTATAAAACATGAGCAGGGCACGTGGAGGTTGCTTTAAAAGGTATAAAAGGAAGTACTATATTTGGAATATAATATTTAAAAGGTGGAGGTTTTAAATTTTTTTTTTTTTTTTTAAATAAAAGGAGAGGTTGGTAAAAGGACTTTTTTATATATTATTAAAATGTTTTTTAATTAAAAAATTTTACCAATCATTTCTCCACATTATTTTTTAAAAAGGGCTTTGGTTTTTATAAAAAGTGGATATTAGAAGATCTTTTGTGCTAATGGTTAGGATGGAGAGTTCAAAGTTTGAAGTTGAAAAGTTCAGCGGTAGAAACAACTTTGAGCTCTGGAAGCTCAAGATGCGGGAATTATTGGTGCAACAAGGGTTGCAAAAATAATTGGCAAGCAAGTCAAAGAAACCAACAGCCATGACGAATGAGGAATGAAAAGATCTGGATGAAAAATTTTTTAGTACCATTCGTTTATGTCTGGTGGATGATGTTTTGTTTAATATCGTAGGAGAGGATAGAACATCAGGCTTATGGAGCAAGATGGAAAGTCTATATATTGTGAATTCCTTGACGAGTAGAATCTACTTGAAGAGACAGTTGTACAGTTTGTGGATGACAGAACATACAAAAGTTGATGACCATTCAAATACCTTCAATATCCTTATAGTTCAATTCACTAGTATGGAAGTTAAATTCAAAGATGAAGATAAGGCTATTACACTATTGTGTTCGTTGCAGGAGTCTTGGGATAATCTAGTCACCTTTATTATCTTTCGCTCAATAGATGTTTTAGATTATGACTCTGTTGTGGGAGCTTTGTTGGCTGAGGAGATGAGGAGAAAATATAGTAAAGAAACCTCAACTTCAAAGGCGATGTTGGTCAGAGGTCGAAGTAAAGAGAAGAATGAGAGCGGTTTTTCTCGATCTAAGTCAATACATAGAAAGGGTAAACAAAAATGTTGGTACTATGGAAAAAATAAGAAATCTCAAGAAAGATTGTTGGAAGAGAAAGGAATTTGAGGAAAATTCTATGAAGGAAGCAAATTTGGATTTAACAAATTTAGGTATGAATGATCAAGTTTTATCTGTTTCTAGTAATTTACAATATCAAGAAAAATGGCAGTTAGATTCAGGTGCCTCCCATCACATGTGCTCACATAAAAATTGGTTCATTTCTTACCAATCTATTGATGACGGTGTAGTGTTTATGGGAAATGGTATTCCCTGTAAAATTGTTCGGGTTGGAAGTATTAGAATCGAGATGTTCGATGATATTGTTAGGGAATTAACGGATATTAGATTTGTACCTGATCTTAAATCAAATTTGATTTCATTGGGAGTGTTGGATTCTTGTGGATATAAATATACAGGTCAAGGTGGATCACTCACATTGTCAAAAGGTAGTTTAGTAGTGATGAAGGCAACAAAGGTTGATAACCTTTATCAGCTGGAAGGGAGTACTGAAGTAGGATCTGAAGTGACTGATGTATCTTCTTGTTTATGGAAAAATCATCAAGGTCATAAGATCAAGAAAGAATTGCAGGTACTAGTAAGTGATAAATCATTTCCAGGCTTAAAATCTTTGTTTCTGAATTCCTGCTTGTTTTATATCTCTGCAAGTTATGATGGTTGTATAAAGGGATGTTATGTGTGGGATCCTACTTCTCACAAAGTCATCATCGAAAGATATATAGTATGTATAGAACAACCAAAAGGGTTGATTCAAGATTGCAATGGTAAATTTGTTTGCATGCTAGAAAATTCATTGTATGGCCTATTGGTACCTAGGAAAATATACAAGAGGTTTCAATCCTTCATAGTGAGTCAGAAATTTTCAAAGGGTAGGAATAACTATACAGTTTATAGTACATTCATAGTCTTGATGTTATTTTCTAATGATATTCTCAATGCAAGCCAAAGCATGGATAAAATCAGTAATAAAATGTCTCGAGTGGACATGGCAATTCAAATGATGGATCAAGGAGAAACAAAACAAATTATGGGCATGGAAGTATATAGAGATGGTAATGGTAAGTTGTGGTTGGAGTTCAATATGAACATTGTAAAACCAATGTTTAGCCCTCTTGATTTCCATTATAAATTTTCTTCAAGCATAGGGCTTGTCTATAAACAAGAAAATGTTATGTCTCCTGTAAGTTCAGTAGGAGGTCTGTTCTATGTGATGAAATGGTTAAGACCAGATGTTTCACATGCTAATGATGTTGTCAGATACGTGACAGATTTAGGTTTTGCAGTGAAATGGGTGCTTCAACGTTTGATAAGCACAAATTTCACCTATAATGGTTACACTGAGATGTTATGTGATAATTGTAATGTATATATTTACAAGTGTTTTGGATAGGAGGAGATTTATCACTAAATATGTTTCACAACAAAGTTGTGGAAGACATGTTGGAGGTGGAGTGACCCCTCAGGAAATCCAAAATCGTGCAAGTCACATAGGTGAGATCATGAAACTAGTTTTATTAGAGAAGTTGCAGTGGTGCTTGTCTTCTCTTGGCTTGCAGAAAAGATGATTGTAATGTCCCCAAGGCCGAGCCCTTTATAAATATGATGTATGAAATGAATTGTACATATGTGTTATAGGCTGGTGAGATGAGTTCCTATAAGTTGTAGGCTTATGTGTTTGTTAGGCCAGGGAGCCTAAGTGTTGAAGGCTAGGAGCCTGCTGTTGTACTTGTAAGTATGTAGAATATTTAATAAAATATAAACACTGCTAGGTGTAGACTGACCATGATGAATGAGTGAAGGGGGACTGAGTGTCCATAGACTGGGAAATAAATTAAGGGTTGGAAGGTGGGAAAGGGCCTAAGTGTTGACCCTAGGGGCTAAGCCTAGGGGGATTAAACCTAGAAATAATATTCTAATATTATTTCAAAAAATTATGTGCATCATATGTTTTTATCCTAAGTCCTTTTGGAAGGACACCTGATTTCCCA
>JZKD02S0166913.1:279811-319335 GCA_000966675.3 Picea glauca
GAAGTGTGATGGAACCATCAAGTGGTTTTATGGTATTATACTTGTCAATAGATCATTGGTATTGCACTCAGAACTTTAGTTGGTAAAACCACTTTGTATCCATTCTGATAGGTTTTCGGTCATGAGTCTAGGGTCTTATGTTTTGAGAAAAGGTGCCAAGGTTGTGTTGTTGTAGAAATTATGATATTTGATTAGTGGAAAACCAACAGAAAGAAGGGAGGGTTAATTCTATCTAGGATTCCTAGACTTAGTAAGGTTAGCTTAGTGTTATTTTTGAAGTTAGCTCATCAAATCGCCAACAATTTTTGGTATCAGAGTAGGAGATTTTCTCAGCATAGCAGAAGAAAGGCATGGTTGTATGTATTGGTAGAGAAAGAGGTTGTGGTAGAGGGTGACCAACAACAAATGCATAACTCTTAGAGGAAATGAGGGAACTACGAGCACATATGCAAGATATAGAGTTGGGAAGACAGAGAGATCCAGAGGCAGGGGATGTGAGTGAGGCTGAAGAGGAGGAATAAGGAGAAGAGGTAGAACCCATGTAAGAGACACCTGAATTAATATATTTTCGATCGATTCTAGGAGAAACATCAAGATCGAAGATTGAGTTGCCTACCTATGAGGGGAGCCTCACTGCTGAACATTTCATTGACTGGATCAGTGAGTTAGATAGATACTTTGAATATGATGAGATTGAAGAGAACAAGAAGGTCAGATTAGAAGTGACCCGATTGAAAGGACATGCATCCCTATGGTGGGATAGTGTGCAATATGAAAGGAGAAGAAATAAAAATCTATTGTTAAAGAGTTGGGATAGGATGGTGGCTAAAATGAAAGCCAAATTCTTTCCCAAATGTTATCAGTTATCTTTATATAGGAAAATGCATAACCTTAGGAAAAGTTTATTTTATGTAAGAGAATATATTGAAGAGTTCTACAAAGTGAACCTGAGAGTAGGCTATGTAGAAGAGTTAACAGAGAAGACTTCTATATATGTCAATGGTTTGAGGATGGAGATTCAGGATGAGATCAACATGATATCTCCTAGGAAAATGGAAGAGACATACCAATGTGCCTTGAGAGAAGAAGAAAAGTTATTGAGAAAGAATAACTTCAACAGAGGAAGAGGTTCATCCAAAGGAAGAGGGAAATCAACTGGAAGAAGAAATCTTGCAGCCCAAAAAGGAGATTCCAACAACTCAAATCAACAACAACAACAAGATAGAGGAGGTGAATCAAGAGGGAGAAGACCTTACCAAGGAGGTAGAGGAAGAGGCAAAGAAATTTTCTTTCAATGTTACAAATGTAACAAATTGGGTTATATATCCTTTGAATTTCTAGAAAAGGAAAACAAAGGATGAGGAGAAGCCTATGTAGTTCAGAATGAGCAACAGCAAGAGCAGTTGCAAATGGCTGAGAATTTACCTAAGATGGGAGAGGCTTTAATGATGAACAAAGTCTTACTGAAACCTGAGAAGGAGATTGTTGAACCTACTCAAAGAAATGAATTATTCAAGAACATGTGTAAGGTCAAAGGGAAGTGTTGTAAGATGGTGATTGATAGTGGGAGTACTGAAAATATTGTTTCCACAGAGATGGTGGACAAGTTGAGCTTGAAGAAGATCAAACATCCAGTTCCTTATAAAGTATCATGGTTGCATAAAGGACATCAAATCCTAGTAAGTGAACAATGTGAATTTGATTTGCAAACAGATACATATAAAGAAAAAATAATATGTGATGCTATGCCCATGGATGTGTGTCATGTTCTTTTGGGGAGACCTTGGCAATTTGATAAGAACATAGTCCATGATGGTAGTAGAAACTGTTATAGTTTTGATAAAGATGGGGTGAAAAATGTTCTACTTCCTTTGAAAGAAGGTAGCACAGTGGAGCAACAGACAATGAAATTTCTAATGTTGACTGGTAAGGAATATTTGCAGTATCTTGAAGAGGAAGAGAGGAGTTATGTTGTGGTGTGCAAACCTAGAGTAGTGATGAGAAAGACTATTGTTTCAGATCTGCCTGAAGAAGTTCAGGAAATGTTGGCTGAATTTGGTGACATTGTAGCTGATGATTTACCCAATGAGTTGTCGTCGAGAAGAGATATCAACCACCACATTGATTTTATTCCTGGAGCGAGTTTACCAAACAAGGATACATATTGACTGAAACCTAAAGAGAATGAGGAAGTCATAAGGCAAGTACAAGGACTGTTAGATAAGGGGTTGATTCAGAAAAGTCTGAGTGCATGTGCAACACCATCAGTACTTAGTCCAAAGAAGGATGGAGAGTGGAGAATGTGTACAGACTCCAGAGAAATCAATAAGATAACAATCAGGTACAGGTTCCTATTACCTAGGATGGATGATATGATGAATTTCCTAAGTGCGGAAACATGCTTCTAAAAATTAGATCTGAAAAGTGGATATCATCATATCAGAATTAGAGAAGGGGATGAGTGGAAGACAACCTTCAAGACAAATGACGGGTTGTATGAGTGGTTGGTTATGCCATTCAGATTGTCTAATTCTCTGAGAACCTTTATGATATTAATGAATGAAGTCCTGAGAGATTTCATAGGTAATTTTGTTATTTTTTACCCTGATGACATTCTGATTTTCAGTCAAATAGAAGAAGAGCACTTGAGGCATTTGAGATGTGTCTTAGAGAAATTGCAGCAAGATAAATTGTTAGTAAATATGAAGAAGTGTTCATTTATGAAATCTGAATTAGTATATCTGGGCTTTGTCATGTCAAGATATGGCTTGAAGATGGATCCAGAAAAAGTGCGAGCAATCATTGATTGGCCAATACCTCGGAGTATTTTTGAGGTAAGAAGTTTTCATGGCTTGGCTAGTTTTTATAGGAAATTTATCAGAAATTTCAATGGCATTTGTGTGTGCATTGTTGAGACAATTAAGAAGGACAAGCATCCATTCCATTAGACAACAAAAGTGGAAAAGATTTTTTAGTTTTTGAAGAAAAGAATCAATGAACAAGCAATATTCAAATTACTAGACTTCAGTCATCCTTTCCAAGTGAAGTGTGATGCAAGTGGGACAACAATTGGAGTAGTTCTTAGTCATGAAGATAGGTTGGTTGGTTAATTTAGTGAGAAGTTGAATGAGTCAAGAAAAAAACATTCATCCTATGAAAAACAATTCTATATTATTATTCAAGCATTGAAGCATTGGAGGCATTACCTAATGCCTAGAGAGTTTGTTTTGTTTTCTGATAATCATGCCTTGCAATATATTATGCAAGAGCTCAAACTGAATCAGAAGAATTTCAAGTGGGTTGAATTCATGGAAAGTTTTATTTTTGTGTTGAACAACATAAGTGGACAATCAAATCGGGTAGCTAATGCTTTAAGTAGGATAAATTTGATTGTGCAAGAAAAGCAGGTACAAGTTTTGGGATTTGAATATGTTAGATATATGTATGAGGCTGGAAGTGATTTCCAAAGTGCATACATGGCTTGTAAGAATCCTGTAGAGGTGGATAGAGAAGTGTGGGCTGAATACATGTTTCATGATGGCTTACTATTTAAAAATAGTAAATTAGGTATTCCCAAATGTTCTATGAGAGAAAATATGATCCAAGAAAGTCGCAATGGTGGAATGGTAGGTCACTTTGGAAGTAATAAATTTTTGGACAATTGAGTCATTTCTATTTATGGCCAAATATGAGGGCTGAATTTGAGAAATTTGTAAGTAGATGTAGGGTATGTCAGCATGCCAAGGGAAGAAGCCAAAATATAGGCTTGTATACACCATTTCCTGTTCCAACTAGGCCTTGGGATTCTGTAAGTATGGATTTTGTTTTGGGTTTTCTAAAGACTCAAAAAGGAAATGATTATATCTTTGTAGTTGTTGATAGGTTTACGAAGATGGAACAGTTTATTCCATGTTTTAAGACAAGTGATGCTACACACATTGCTAATTTATTTTTCAATGAAGTTGTAAAGTTACATGGTTTACCTTGAAGCATTGTATCTAACATAGATGTTGAACAAGTTGTGTATTAAGTTGAACTTCAGTTCATCTTATCATCCACAGTCTGATGGACAGACTGAAGTAGTCAATAGAATCCTGGGTAATAGGTTAAGAATTCTTGTTGGAGAAAATCCAAAATAGTGGGACAGGGTGTTAGCTCAAGCTAAGTTTTCTTATAATGACTCACCAAATAGAGGTACATGCATGAGTCCATTCCAAATTTTGTATGGGAGGCATCCTATAAGGGTTTATGAACTTCGTGACTTAGGACAATTGGAAAAGATAAGTTCATATAGAGAATCCTTTGCAGCAAGGATTAGTGAAGTACAAGAACAAGTTAAAGAAAGGTTGCAGCAAAGTAATGTCGGTTACAAGACAAGAGGATATTTGAGAATAAGAGAGAAGAATTATGAAGTAGGAGATCTAGTTCTAGCCTATCTGAGAAAGGAGAGATTTCCTAAAATATATTATAACAAACTGAAGATGAAGAAGATTGGGCCTTGCAGAATACTCAGGAAGTTCTATGCAAATTCTTATGAACTGGAAATGCCAACTGGGATTGGTATTTCACTAATTTTTATAGTTGCATATTTATATCCTTAAGTGGTTGACGATACACGTCAGTTTATAGAAGGTGAAGATCCTACTGAAGACCTTCAATGGTTGAAGAAGATGACTGTGGCACAACAATTAGAATTTCAAAACATTCTGGATACTAAAGTTGTAAGGAGCACGAGGAAGAAGGACTATTTGGAGTATTTGGTCAAATGGAAGGAGCATCCAGTAGAGGATTCTACTTGGATTCTAGTGTTGCAGTGCTGGAAGCTAAAGGTTTCACTATAGTTGACTTAATGAGCAGGGACTCATGAATTTTTATCCCTGGGAGTTTGATGTAGGAGCATCATCATAAATCCAGTAATGTGACAAGTTGGTCACATGTTGTGGCTTTAGAAGGGGACAAGGAATACTAAGTTTGAAGAAATTGTTAGTTAAGGGATTTATTAATCACAATTCTGCAATTAGTCACTAGTGTTGTCAAATTAGCAGTCAAAATAGGGATAAATGGCACTTTGCTGATCCCTGTGAGGAGATCAAGCTAAGTAGATAAATGGTTGAGTAATCATAGGATTCAATTTTTTTCTAAATTTAGTCATCCCTTTATTTTCTGAAGGAGATGGCTAGTTGCTAGATTTTGGGGGATTTGTAATTTTGAGGGTAATAGAATAGTTAGTGGGCAGACGTAGAGGGGACGGTTGAGATAGAGGATGAACAGAGAGGACTCTGTGAGAGAGACTTCGTATACGGGTTTCTTGAGTAGGAATGGAATGCAATTGTCTTTGAGAATTCAATTATGAATCTGGAATAAAATTAGTTTCTTGTGTGTTTAAGAGTGTCATTATATGGTTAAATTGATGCAATCAGGTCGACTGTGTGCAAGATAACCTGAGTTCTATATGAAAATCTTTGTTATGCAACCTATGCAATTTTTATGCGCGGAGTAGAATACGCTGAACACATGCAGACTGAGTATTATGCTACCAACACTTGGAAAATAACTTTTAAAACTATATTTGGGCTCTATGAATAGATAGCGATGCCTTTTGAGCTAACCAATGCCCCTACCACATTCCAAAGTCTCATCAATGATATGTTTTTTCCTATGTTGGGACACATTGTGGTCATATATTTGGATGACATTTTGGTCTTCAATAAGACTTGGGAGGAACACTTACAACATGTTAACAACATACTCCAATTGTTGTGTACCAATCACCTTCAGGTTAAGAAATGAAAGTCCTCATTTGTCCAGACTTTTGTCTCTTATTTTGGATTTATCATCAATAAAGAAGGTGTCCATCCCAATGCTTCTAATGTTCAGGATCTAGCACAATGGCCTGCTCCTTAGTCTATGCTAGCCATTAAATGTTTTCTTGGTGGCATCACCTTTTACAGGAAATTCATTCCTCAGTTCTCTTACCTAGCGAATCCCCTTCGTCATTTGGCCAATCGATCCAATTTTCTTTGGACTCTGGTGGCTCTTGAGAAATTCCAACGACTTAAATAGGTCCTTTGTTCAGTACATGTCCTCCATTTTTCCGATCTTTAGCAACCTTTTGAAATTGATATTGATGCCTCTCAACATGATATTGGTGCAGTTCTTAAACAAGGAGGACATCCCATTGCTTATCATTCTAAGACATCGTCTCAAGCCAAACAACATTATAGTACCTATGATAAGGAATTATATAGATTGGTCCAATCCTTAAAAAAATGGCGCCACTGTATCTTGGGTAAGGAGACCATTCTTCATACTGATCATCATCCTTTGATTTTTATTAATTCTTAGTCTAAAATCCAATAACAACATCACTTGAAGTAGGCTTATTATCTATAACAGTTCCACTTGGTCATCAAATATAATAAAGGGGACACAAATTGCATGGTTGATCTTCTTAGTCACCCCTCTCCTGATATACTTCAAATATTGTATGTTCGTTGTGTTTTTGCTGAAGATTGGACTGCCCAGATCCTTTCTTTAGTACCATCTAGATTTCCTTGCAACAACCTGTTATCATTAACCATACCCCTTTCCTATACTACCACGTTCAATATGGTTGGTTTTATAATCTTCAAAAGCTGTGTGTGCCTACCACTGATGATCACCTTGTTCTCATTCGTGAAGCCCACGACTCCTCTTATGGTGGGAACATCGACACTTTCAAAACTACTCTGCATCATCAACGCCACTTGTTTTTTCCTTGTTTACAACACCAAGTTGAGAAATTTATCTATGTTTGTACCCTCTACAGTCAACATAATCTATCCAACCGCAAGTATGATTTGTATAAACCCTTACCTATTCCCTCCTTTCCTTGGGAATCTAGCTCTATCGAATTCATCACCGGTCTTCTAATGACCTTTCATGATCATGATTCCTTTTGGGTGGTTGTGTGTCGCTTCTTCAAAATGGCCATTTTTGTCCCTTGGGATAAGACTATTGTTATTTCTCAAATTGTAGATCTCTTTTTCACTAATGTGTGGACTCATTTTGGTCACCCCTCTAGCATTATCTCTGGTCATGGTTCTCATTTCCTCGATAAATTTTGGAAAACCCTCATGTATCTCTTGGGGTGTGACCTCAAATACTCCACTTAATTCCATCCACAGATAGATGGAAAAACCAAAGTTGTTAATCATAGCCAAGTCCATGCCCTTCGCATTCAGCCTACCAAATATATATATTGGGATGCCACCCTCCACATTTTCGAACACAATTATAATATATATGCTCATTTTTATACTAGTGTGCCCCTTTTCGAAGATTACTTTGGGTATCAATCTGTTTACCCCTATTAGTTTCCTTTACAGATCCAACCTTCTCATACTCCTTGACACCAAAAAGAGAAAACCTCTACCTCATCCTTTTTGAAAACTTTGGCTCATAAACAAGCTCATGTTTATGAGGATTTATAACATTCCCAACAACCTTATACGGATCGTCATGATTTGCACAAGAGTCCACTCTCTTTTTCCTCTGGTGACAAGGTCTTGTTTAACATGGAGTGTCAACTCTTTCAGTCCCATCATTATCACAAGATGAAACCCCTCCCCTATGGTCCTTACATAGTTATGAAATAAGTTGGAGACAATTCTTATCACCTCGAATTTCCACCACAGTTGGGTATCCACAATGTGGAAAATGTCAATAGTCACAAACGCTATGAGCCTCCCCTCCTGAAACAAGAGGTCACCATCTCACACCCCTCTCAGTTGGTTCCATATTTCCAACCACCTCTCCTTCATGACACAATGTTGGATACACGCACCACCACTACTCACACTCAACAGAACACTTCCTTTCTAGTGGGTTTCAAGGGTCAACTTCCATCCCATTCTAAATGGTTATCATAGTCCTCCACGTCTTAGTAGTTTGCGCAGCTGCTCACAGAAGTCAAGACACTTCTAGGCTTAAACATGGAGGAATTTGGAAGGATGGAAGGAGAACTCCCCAAGGAGGAGAACACACATCTCTAGGCATACTAGTGCGGTGCTACCACAATGGCGCACCTCCTTTTGTATGTAGTGCACTTGACCACAAAGGCCACATGGAACACCTCTCTACCTGGGAGGTTGGGCACAAGTCTCAAGGACCAGGAACTGGTCAACTAATATATTTGTTAGGGTTTGAGACCTTTTCTACTTGTTGGTTAGTTAGAATTGGTCCAACTTTAATCAAAGCCATTGTTTTTTTAGGCTACCCTATATAAAGACTTCATATTCTACTAAATAAGACAAATAGTTCATTTTACTTACCCATATCCTATGTTGTTTTTGTCTTTCTCTCTGAATGTTCATTGACTTTCTCTGCAGTATTATAAATCATGAAATCAATCACAAATGATATAGAATTTTATGATTTTTTTTTAAATGTAAATAAATATGATACTACTTAATAAGCGACATAAGAAAGTTTTGTTATTAAATTTATTTGTTATGGATAAAAAATAACCCAATTTTACATATATTATTTTTTAGTGATTACCACTTATTACACTAATAGACATAAAAAAGTACTATACACATTTTCTATTCAATTCATTTATAGAACATAGTAAACAAATTTGTGATTATGGTAATCCATATTGATGGCCTAGATGAGTTGGATTTTAGATATAATAAATACTATACACATTTTCTATTCATTTATATACATTTTCTATCCATTTATATTATAGAGTAAATAAATGTGCGGTTATGGTAATCCATATTGATCACTTATATGAGTTGGATTTTAAATATAATTAGCTTGCTATTAATTTTGAATGTGGCATGGAGAGATTTTTAGTGAATACTATATATACATTTTTTATTTTTTATCCATCTATATTATAGACTAAATAGATTTGTGATTATAGTAATCCATATTAATCAACTAAATGAGTTTTATTTTAGATATAATTAGCTTTGATATTAATTCAATATGGCATCGATTTTTATTTTTTATCCATTTATATTATAGACTAAATAAATTTGTGATTATAGTAATCCATATTAATCAACTAAATGAGTTGTATTTTAGATATAATTAGCTTTGATATTAATTCAATTTGGCATCGATGGATTTTTAATGTATGATAATGCACTTCCTCCATGAAATCCCATAAATCGTAAGCATAGATTTCTAAATCAATACCATGACATTCGAAGAAAAAAATATGTTTTGAGATATTTTGTTGCCCATTTTGTGTGACTGGTTTGCGTACTTTTTGAAAAAATAAGGTATGTATGAATAAGAGTAATTACTATGTTAATTTGAGGTGTCTAAATTTATTGATCAGGGTTGCAATTTGTAGTCAGTATTTAATTCAGAAAAAACAAATAATCTTATGTTGGAATATTGCTCTCTCCATATTATTCACAAAACGTATAGAAATTAATAAAAAAGAATTGAATTGTACCATCAATTTGTTCTAATTACTCCTATCATTAACATGATAGGGATAATTCATTTCTCCTATGTTCATTATGATTCATTTGCTCATATCATTTTAATGCTTCTCAGTTCAATTCCTTAGAACATTTTGAGGATTTTCAGTTCATTGCTCAATTCAATTTGCTCAGTCACATGAGTTAATTTCTCTTCACTTTTTCATTTTACTTTACTTACTTTCTTACATCCTCATATCGACTCTTGAAAATAACTTTAATATACTCTAATTTCTTAGATCCACGACACATAGGAAAATTTTGCCTAGTGTAGTGATAAATATAGTGGACCACAAGACTTCGTCGATGAAAACTTAGGAATTATCGCGCAATTGGAAAACTATTGGATTTACTACGTTCTATAAAACGAACAATTTATAGATGCAAAAATAACACAGTGTTATGCTTAGCACATAACCTCAGAAATATAAAATGAAATTGTCAATGCAGAAAATATTTGATATTGAGATAAACTTTGGTGCAATTCACGATTACAAAATATAAAATATGATGAGATTCAGCTCCAACAACTTCGTGATGATTTTACAAAAACAAATATTGTGCTCTCAGACTTCTTCAACTCCTCAATTGCTGCTATTTTATCCTTCACAACTTTGTTTTCTCTACCCCTCTACATGTATGTCGACTATCTACATACTCAGATATATTTGGATTGCGACTGAGACTCCTTGCAGAAGCTAAGGCTGACTCAACTTTAAAGACACAATAAATTTGACTAACTCTTCAACTACTTAATTGGACTCGAGAAATATAAACATAAGCTCTATTAATTTACTCCCCTTCTTGTCGACTGAATAAACTGATCTTGCGTAAACGTACGACTTTGTATTTGCATACTGATAGACAAATCTGCATACTGACAAATCAGCGGAGACGTGAAGACCTCATCGACTTGTAATTACTGTTTCCAACGCTCCCCGTTAATTATAAGTAGGTTGGATTACAAAATATTTACATAAAAAAATTAATTTACATTTTACTGTCACTCAGTAGTTACTGCGTAGACTCCCATACTACTATGCAGATGTTGAATTTCATATCTTACGATATCCTTTGTAAAAATATCTGCAACATTTTCTTTTGACTTGCAAAAATCTAAACATATTTATTGTTATTTACCAATTCTCTAATAAAATGATATCTTGAATCAATATGATTGGTTTTCTTGTGAAACACGTCATTCTCTGATAGCATGATTGTTGAATTTTTGTCACACAATATTGTTGTTGGTTCTTGTTGTTCCTACAACAAATATTTTAACATTCTTCTCATCCAATCTGCTTGAAAACTCGTGCTTGTTTCTGCGATGTATTGTTCTTCTACTGAATAAAGAGTCATTATGGGATGCTTCCTTGATTCCCCTAACACTATACTTGTTCCAAAATGAAATGCATACCCAAAGGTACTTTTCCTATCACGTATGTTTCCTCCACAATCACTGTCAGTGTATTCAATAATTATGAAATCTTATGAAATATAATATATAATGCCAAAGTATTTTGTTCCCTTCAAATATCTCAGTATCCTCTTTCAGGTCTTCTAATGTGATTCTTTTGGAGTTTCCATGAACCTAGAAATTATGCTCACTCCATACATAATATCAAGTCTTGTCACTATTAGATACATAAGACTACCTACCAATGTTTTAAGTAGTGTTGGATCCACCTTGGACCCTTTTTCTTCCTTGCTTAACTTCAATCCTGTTATGACAGGTGTTGGGGATGCTTTTGAATTTATCATATTGAATCTTTTCAATATTTTATGCGCATAATTACAATGTGAGATAAATATACCAACTTTGGATTGGTGAACTTCTATTCCCCAAAAATATCTCATAAGCCATAAATCATTCATTTCAAATTCATCCTTCATGAATGACTTAAATTCTTCTATGCCAAAATCACATGTAAAAATCAAATCATCCACATATAAGCAAACAATTAACATATTACCTTGTTGATTTTATTTGATGTACAATGTTGGCTCACTTTCACTTCTCTGAAATCCATTCTATGTGAGGTATGAATCTGTCCAACTATACGAAGCTCTGGGAGCTTGATTTAACCCATAGAATTATTTATTTAATATGTACACCTTGTCTTCTTGTCCTGAAACCTGATAGCCTTCCGGTTGTTCCACATACACTTATTCTTCCAAATTTCCATTCAAGAATTCTAACATTACATCCATCTAATAAACTAGCCATTTGTACTACGCGACAATGTCTAACAATGTTCTGACTGTGTCCATGTGTGCAACTGGAGAATTTTTTTAATTGAAATCAATTCCAGGTTGTTGTGTAAAAACTATTGCAACTAATCTTGCCTTGTGATTATGTACATTTCCTTTTGCATCTTGCTTGGTTTTATAAATCCATTTCACACTTATCACATCCTTGTCTTCTGGTACATCTACTAACTTACATGTTTGATTTTTCTCTATGCATTTGATTTCTTCATCCTTGGCTTCAGCCCATTCATCATCTTTGACCGCTTCTTCAAAAATTAATGGATCATCTATTTGTGAAAACATGGAAAAAACTGAAAAGAAATTTGTTGTGTCATTATAGATGTCACACAGACTTCTTGTCTTTCTTGGTAACAAACTTGTTAATGTTGTATCTGGAGATGTATAACTACTTGGACAACTTTCTTGTGTTTGTTGCGCACTAGGTGTAGACTACGCACCTTTTGATCTTACTGGAGTATTTTGCATTGTAATTTGTGTTGCAACGCCACATGTAGAAGGGAATGTGAAGTAACTTGTACATGGTTTTTGAACCACCTCTTCTTCGTTTGTCTCACCATGTTAAATGATCTTAACTGTCTTTGCTATGATTCCATCCCATGCTTCATTCTCCACAAACTAAACATCGCCATTTATTATGACTTTCCTTGCTACAGGGTCATACATCTTGTATCCTTTTGTTTCTTTAGAATACCCAACAAATATAAATTTATGTCCTTTGTTGTCTAGCTTATTTCTCATCTCATATGGAACATGTGCATATTTGACAGAACCAAAAACTTTCAAGTGCACCACATTATGCTTCATAATTGTCCAGGATTCTTGAGGAACTCTATTCTTCACACTCTTTGTCGGACATCTGTTCATTATGTATACTTCAGTTGCTACTTCCTCAACCTAATAATCATTTGATAAATGTTTGAATTCCAACATACTACATGCCATCTCCATTATGGTCTTGTTCTTTCGTTCTACGACACTGTTCTATTGTGTTGTATACCACACAATGAATTTCTTGTAGATTCCATGAACTTTACAAAAGTTCTAAAATTATCTTGACAAATATTATCCTCCTCTATCATTTCTTATACATTTGATGTAATAACTAGTTTTCTTGTCAACAAGTGATTTAAACTGCTGAAAACAACTTAATGTGTCAGATTTATGCTTTAGAAAATAAATCCATGTCTTTCTTGAGAAATCATCAATAAGTGTCAGAAAATAAGTACTGCCTCCTATGGATGTTGTTTTCATTGGTCCACAAATGTCTAAATGTACTATTTCCAGTGGAACTATTGCTCTGTAGGACTTCCCAACTGGAAATGATTCTCTATGTTTCTTTCCAAAAATAGAGCTTTCATATATTCTTTCTAGTTTTTCAATCAATGGTAAACCTTTCACCATATTTTTTGTGTGTAGCAGCTTCAGACCTCCAAAGTTCTAATGTCCAAATATAAAAATCCATAGCCATGAATCATCCTGTACTTCAGATTGGAATGTTCCTTGTATCTCTGTGCCACTTTTTCCTTTCTTGATATTGCACGCACTATTGTCCTCATTTTAACTACGCGTACTTTCTACTGTAAATGTAGTGCCTCACTGCACTTCTTTTGCTTTACCAACAACTAGAACTATATTTTTTTGCTTGGATGATTTCAATGCCAATGGGAACATTATGTTGCTTGTCATCTAAATTATTGCAATAAGTTGATTACTTGGACATCTGTCCATAATAAAAAAATTATAATCTTCTATGTAGATTATGTAACATTTCTCTAACAATTGTCATATGCTCATTAAACTATGCTTCATACCAGAAACATAATAAACACCAGGAATAACCTTTTGTTCTCCTTGCTTAGTTAAATTTTTTATGTTGCCTTTGCCTAAGATAGTGAATTGGATATATGTTCCAAGTGTAACCTTGGTTTGGACTGACTCATCCAAACTAGAAAACAATTATATGTTTCCTGTCATGTGATTATTGCATATTGAATCTAGATACTGTATGTCACGTGAAATTTATTGAGAAACATTGCATTCAACGTGTGATACTATAGGCATCGCCTCAACACATGCCATAAACATAGGGATGGAGGGAATATTTGTGTTGCATGACTCATATTGACCTTTCTTGTTTTGATTATACTATATATTCCTACATTCATATGCATAATATCCATACTTTTTACAGTAATGGCACTGGATCTTTGATTTTTTAGTTTTGTGACCACTTGGATGACTTTTATTTTGACTTTTTCCTCTTCCACTATTATTTCCAGGATTGTTTGTGTTTCCATCTCTAAAAGAACTTCTTCCTCTACCTCTAGAGTTTGATATCCCCATTCCTCTTCCATGACTTATAGATGATTGCGCGGAAAATGCATTCTCTAATGACATATTTGACCGATGCAATTTCCGTTCATGGATAATGAGAGAATCTTGTATCTCATATAGACAAATCTGACTCGGGTATTTTCTCTCTTCCAGAGTCACAACTAGCATATCAAATTTTCGAAGGAATACTCCTAAATAGCTTCTCAATTTTTTTTATGTCCTCTATGGTTTCACCATGAGACTTAATTTGATTTATTAGGCCAATAACATGGGTATATGATCCAGGGGGATATCAGTGGCCACCCACCTTTTCCAAATGGCTCAAAACAATTTTTTGGCAATTTTGACAATTTACTATTTTTAGCAGGTTTTAACTTCCGGGGCCATTTTGAGGGTCCAAATGAAGGTTTTTCAAGATAGAGGTTCTCAATGATAACTGAAGGAATGATTGAGCCCCGAAAATGAATCTCCTCGATGATACCTTTCCAACGAGCTATCACACGCCTAAAACGAAGATCGTATCCAAAAGTTACGACCTTGGGAAGTTGATGTACTCACTTACCCAAACGAGGCCCACGTGACTTTTGGTGCTTCATCTCCTAGGGTTAGGTTTTTGGATGTCTAGGAGTTTTGGAATTCCCGTTTATTGTAGAAAGGCCTTCAAATCCTCATTGTAATCATCTTCTTACAAATTTGAGTAGCCGTCACATCTCTTCTCAGAGATAAGATGCCACCATTCTAGCGAGACTTTCACTCTGTATTTTTATAGTCTCTGTACATTTCTTTCATTAATAGAAATCGTGTATTACTGTATATATGTGTTTATGGTTTCATCTCTGATACATTTCTGTTATATTATTTGATATGCGCGATATCTCTGTGAATTTCCTTATTATATATCTTCTCTCATTTCGTGCCGAAAATAATCCGGATCAGTGGTATTAGAGTAGGCTGCTCTTGATCGTTTTTTCGGTGCATGTCCCCGAGAAGGTCCGAGTATAGGAAGTTGGGTCTCAACCTTGTCTCTCTTGAAGACAATCTCTTTCGCACACCCAATAAACCCTCAATGGCGGAAGAAAAGAAAAACGACGGAGTAGACAATCCTATCAATCTGTTGCTTGAGCAAGCTCTCACACGACAGAGGGACGAAATGATGGAGAATTTTGCCCACATCCTTCAACGTCTGCCGATAATAGCAGGACATATTCATCAAGCGGCCACTTTGTAGGCACCTCGCCTTTCAGGGTACAAGTTAATTTTGATATTCCTGTATTTGAAGGACAGATAGATGCAGAAGCCCTAGAAAAATGGGTAACTCTGCTAGAAGGTTATTTCTTTGTTCACAACTTTTCCAACAAAGAAAAGATCACCTTCGCACTCCTTAAGGCTCTCCCCCATGTCAAACATTGGTGGGAAACTTACTGGGAGTAGAGTTCCATAGAGGATTCTGGAATATATGGGGCTGAGCCCACTTGGGATATTTTTGTGGATGCGGTAAAGGAACAGTACTACCCTGTTGGCAACTATGAGGACCAATACATGAGATGGACCACACTATGGCAAGAGAGGGGCCAATCAGTTCTAGAGTTCACCAATATCTTCCATACCTTACACACCAAGCTGGGTATCAAAGACTCTAAACGACATTTGGTTCGGAAATACAATGGGGCTCTACACAGATACATCCAAACTGAAATGGATTTTCTGGACATCTCATCACTTGGTGCTGCCTATCGTTATGCTGTTAAAATCAAGAAGATATTTAAGCACCAGAACAAATGGGAGTTTGGGTCTGCAAATCCACAACAGCCAAAGTATGACAAAGACAACCCTAACAAACAATCTCCCAAAAACCAGTCCAAGCCACAAGAAAAGAAGGGTCACAGGAAGACAAAGAAGGACACCGAAAAATGGTGCGATTTCCACAAAAGCCCCTGGAACAACACTGATGAATGTCTCTCAAAACAATCATTGGTGGCCGAGATCAAAGACAAGGAGCCAAACCCTGATTCAGAATCTAATTATGAAAATAATGGTAAAAGACAGATCATCGACGCAAACCCCACTGCTATTGTCGCGACCGCAACAATTCAACCAGAAGAACCAACAGATCCTGAAGAGGGGGAGCGCATTTTTCATTCATAGATGTGGGTGAAGGGGACCCCGCTGCATTTTATTGTTGATAGCGGAAGCCCGAAGAACCTCATCTCAGCAGAGGTCGTCAAATAGTTGGGATTGTCGACAACACCACACCCGCAACCATACCGCATCTGGTGGCTTCGCCAAGGACAAGATATTCATGTCAGCCAGCAGTGTCGATTGTCATATGGCATCCAACCCTTCAAGGACGAGGTATTATGTGATGTTTCCCCACTAGATGTCTGTGATGTTCTCTTGGGCCAACCATATATGTGGAAGTGCCATGTTGTTTATGAGTCTCGACCCCACAATGTCATTGTTTCTCTAGGGGGCCATCTCTATATAATACCAGAGGTAGTTCCGACTACTGTTCCACCTAAGATGTGTCGCAAGGTAGTATTTCATACTGCAAAATTCAGCTTCTTCACAGTCTGTTCAAAGGGGAACAAAAGAACACTGCAACCACTACAGCCTCGCCCCGAGCACCTTCTATCCAACAAAAGAAGGTCGACAAGGTTACATAAAAGTGCAAAGATTCCTTTTTCACACTGTCCTCTCATGTAGCCCGACTTGTCTAACAACCTCGGCCTCAACAGGTTTGTGACAAACTTCCACAAACTGAGCAGCCCGATGTCTCCAGCAAGACAAGCAACTCACCAAGATGCAGATTCAACAAATGCTTTTCCCTCTCCCCCAGGAACTCAACGCAATGGAGACCATTGCTTCCTAAGGAGGGAGATTTGATCCAGGGGGATATCAGTGGCCACCCACCTTTTCCAAATGGCTCAAAACAGTTTTCTGGCAATTTTGGCAATTTACTACTTTTAGCAGGTTTTAACTTATGGGGCCATTTTGAGGGTCCAAATGAAGGTTTTTCGAGATCAAGGTTCTCAATGATAGATGAAGGCATTATTGAGCCCCCAAAATGAGTCTCCTCGATGATACCTTTTCAACGAGCTATCCCACACCTAAAACAGAGATCGTATGCAAAAGTTACGACCCTGGGAAGTTGATCTACTCACTTACCCAAACGGGGCACACATGACTTTTGGCGCTTCATCTCCTAGGGTTAGGTTTTTGGATTTCTAGGAATTTTGGCATTCCCGTTTATTGTAAAAATGCCTTCAGAGCCTCATTGTAATCATATTCTTGCAAATGCGAGTAGCCGTCACATCTCTTCTCAGAGATAAGCTGCCACCATTCTAGCGAGTCTTTCACTCTATATTTTTACAGTCTCTGTACATTTCTTTCATTAATAGAAATCGTGTATTACTGTATATCTGTTTTTATGGTTGCATCTCTGATACATTTATGTTATATTATTTGATATACGCGATATCTCTGTGAATTTCCTTATTATATCTCCGCTCTCATTTTGTGCCGAAAATAATCTGGATCAATATAAAATGAATCTACTAAATCTCTATCTTTCATTGACATAGTTTCAAAATATCTTCTAAGAATCTGTAGTTTTGAAGTCTTAAATTTGTCCATACCTTGATAAGAGGTTTGTAATATGTCCCATGCCTATTTGGATTTATTTTCTGATGCAACTCTAAGGAGTATGCTCTCATGCATGACTTGATGTATGTAAAACATCACCTTTCATTCCTTCTTTTTTTGATCTTTAAAGGAATCCTTCTCATCTTGTGTGAGAGAATTTTACGCTGACTGATCTGCTAGATCTACACATCCATTCTTGAATATCTCACATACATATTGAACTAAGAATAATTCCTTCATGGTCAAGGACCATAACTCATAATTATTTCGTGTGAAAGTGGGAGGTTGCAGATTTGAAGTAGAAGCCATATTTTTCACCTTTCAACAGAGTTACTACTTTGATAAACTTGTTCTGATAGAACTCGCTCTCATCAAATTCCTCTTGATCAACCTTCTCTGATACCAAATCTTGTATCCACAACACACACAGAAACAATGGGCAGCGCAATGAAAAATTTTGCACGCCACAAGACTTCATTGTTGAACACTCAAGACTGATCGTGCAATGGGAAAACTACTTGATTTACTCTGCGCTATAAAATGAATGATTTATAGTTGCAGAAATAACATAGTTAGCACATAAAATCAGAAATATAACATGAAATTGTGAATGTACAAAACACTTGATATTGAGATAAACTTTGGCATAGCGTGGGATTATAGAATATAAACTATGATTAGCTTTGGCTCCAACAACTTGTGTTGATTTTACAAACACAACGCTTGTGCTCTCAGACTTCTTCGACTCCTTAGTTGTTGTTGTTTTCTCCTTCACAACTATGTTCTCTCTACCACTCTGCATGTATGTCGACTGTCTACAAAGTCAGACATATATGGAATACGACAGAGACTTCTTACAAAAGCTAAGGTTGACTCAAAATTAAACAAACAATAAATTTGACTGACTCTTCAAGTACTTAATTGGATTCGAGAAAAATAAGATCGGCTCTATTAATTTACTCCCCTTCTTGCCGATTGACTACACTGATATTGCGTAAACATGCGACTTTTTCTTTGCAGACTCACATAAAAATATGCAAACAGACAATTTGGTTGACTCACAAATCTATTAAAAAATTGACTAATTGACAAATCGTTGAAAATGTGAAGATCTCACCGACTTGTAATTATTTTAATATCTATTCCACATATAATATTATCTTGATATTATTATTATCTAATAAACATATTGATTCTAATATATAACTAGTTTGAACTAAAAACATGAAAAAATCTATGTAATAATGATTCTTTATTTGTAATTAAAATTCTAAACTTTTTCGCTCATGCACTACATTTATTAAATTACCACAACTCTCCATTTATTCACAAACTTTATATTGTTTTATCCCAATCGCCTCATATCTCGATACTAAAACGCACATAGTTTGCATTGCTCCCACTAATCCCATATTCTTGACCATGTCTCCTACAACCATATTTTCATACCATTCATCTATCTTTCCGGGGATGTTACATGCGCCATAGTTCTACACTTAATTGTTGACTAGTTAATCCGTGCTTAAAGGAGGAAAGTGTTTTATTTGTGTTTTGTGTAGTGCCTCATTTTCCCTGAGTACTATTATGGACATAGGGTTTTATTTGTGTTTTGTGTAGTGGCCCATTTTCCATGACTATTATTTTGAACCTAGCTTATTCTTCGAGGGAATTTGTTTACAACCGACCATGTTAATGATTTAATGCTTTTTATTAACAAGATCATACACAAATTTATTTGAATTGATTAGATTTTAAATGTTGAAATGGTTTAAAATAAATGTATGATATATTGATGAATACTTATTATGATTGTGAATTGAATAATGATGATTATTTAGGTAATGATTTGTATGAGAATTGATCACTTATATATATTTATGTATTGTTAATGTTACTAAGATTTTCTAAGTTGATAGGGAACTTAAGGATATTTTGAGGCGATGAAAGTACTAATTTTATAATTTGAATTGAGTAATTGAAATGATTAATAATAGATGCTAAGGAAAAGGTTTAATGAATGCAGAAATATGGATTATTCTTAGCAAATTGACTCAAAAATGGGTAAGGGGGTTGTCTAGATCCATAATGGGTATTATTAGGAAAGATGGAATATTGTCGCTCTTTTCACCTAGAGTTGAAAAGTAAGGGACACTTTTTCTCAATTTGTTACAATTTTCCATGGGGATAGACCATAAAATCATTATTCCTCAACTTCCATTACTCTTACAAATAGGGTGAACGACCAGAATTAATAAGAACCCTATAGTTGTTCAACTTTTTCCATTGCTCAAGGTTGGATGCTAGAAAAGAATGACACAAGGATATGCAATTAAGTTGTGAAGAGCATGAATTTCATGAAAACTTTATTATTCTTGTGAATTTCTATATGGATATGTAAAATCATAAATGAAAAATAACCTAAGAGAAAAGTAAAAGAAAATATGAATTAGAAAAAAATTTAAATAAATTTATTTACTTGGAAAAGAGAAAAAATTAAATTTATAGACTAAATAAGATGTCGTAACCTTTGTTATAAAATCTTGAGTTTTAAATTTGAAGAAAATATGAGTTAAGAAAAAATTTAAATAAATTTATTTACTTGGAAAAGAGAAAAAATTAAATTTATAGACTAAATAAGATGTAACATTTGTTATAAAATCTTGAGTTTTAAATTTGAGTTTCTTTTTTATTTAGTTAATAAATAAGGGAATTTTCAATTTGATTTATGAGAGTTTTAAAGAAAATAAAATACAAAAATCAAGAAAAGATAAAAAAACATCCACAGAAAAATCTAAAACACAAGAAAGATGGGAAATATCCACCAGAAAAGATAAGAGTCAATAAAAGCATGGAAACATCGAAAAAGGAAAATCTAAGATTCAAGAAAACCTATGAAACTTTTAAGAAAAAAGATAAGACTCCAAAGTTGGGGAATCTTAAATAAAATCTAAAAAACATGTAAGAGTAATTTTAGGAAATTAAGAAATGTGGGTGAAGGAAATAATTTATTTTAAATTTGTAATTGATAATTTCATGTACACTAGGGAGGTTATAAAAGGACTTGGGACCAGGGAAAGTCTATCATTGGATGGTTGTTATAACAACTATTTGACCTTTGAGCATAGGAGGTATATTATGAGAGGTGGGAACTTTAAAGCTTGTGAGTTTGAATATGAATCATTTTGACTAGTGGTTTTTATCTATATAGCTCATTATAACTCAGATATTTAGGAAAAAAGAGTATCCAAAAATGTTTGTAGGATAGTAACTAGCATAGCAGTTAAATAGCTACTGGTGAACATATAAAGGTTGATAAGATGAAATGAATCCTTAAAAGAATATATTAAATTTTATTATTGATTAATAAATAAATGGTTGAGCTTCAATTATCTGGTGTTAATATTTTAATTTCTATTAATCACTTACGTGGCAATCAGTTAGCTATCAAAGTAATTTTTAAATATGATTAGGTAAATGTAAAAAAGTAAACACATAAACAGATGTCTTTATAATAGCTAGGAAGTTAATGATTGAAATCACAGCCATTTATTTTGTGTAACTACTAAGAATATTCCAGCCATATTTAATCCTGTCCATAGAAAACTTATTAAGCACTAAACTCCTATTAAATCTGCCCATTGTTAATAGGTGTACGCCTTTCAGCATAACTAGTAAGTTTGATCGACGAGAAACAACTCTGAGTTTGACCATGAATCATTTTAGCTAGCGGTTTGTATCTAAGAAATTTTATTGCCAGCTATAATATTCACGATGCAGCCATATTAACAATTGATTACGCAAGCCAATTTATTTTGGAAGCGAATTTGATATTACTACCAAAATGTTGTAATATATTGTAGGTTATATTTATATCCATGTGTAAAATTTAGTACAATTATTATTGCATCTAATATTAATATCTGTTAATTGCGTAAATCTTAAGGCGTTAGACTTATGATATTACAATAATGGATGAGAATATATGTTGTATGTCATAATGTTATGTGTTGAAATTTGTGTTTTAAATTATGCGTTCTTCATCTTCTTTTAGGTAAGATAAAAATTTATAAATTAAATTTTACTATTACAAAATGTATTAATTAAATTATATGAAAACCAAGATTTAAATAATGTTTAACTCTAGAGAGACAAGTTGAATTTCTTGGATCTACAGAGAGACTATGTGACTTGTTATGATAAATCACTTATGAAACGATTTCTTGGTATTGTGCTAATCTTTAACACATGAACTCATAAACACAATATAAGCTCAGAAATACAGACGAATCTGTCAACACGCCAAATACTCTCTATATATTAATAACTTCAGTGTTGTTCGTTAATATAGAATACACTATTGTGTCAAGCTTCAGATCCATCAACTTCTGAACTATTTCTGCAACTTACAAAACACACACATAATTTGTGCTCTCAGACTTCTTCGACGACCTTCAATGGTTGTTCCTCTAACTATCGATTGTTCTCTATGTTTTGTATGTGTTGACTAACTACAGATTTGGAATTATAAATATGAAGAATGAAACTTCCTATAGAAGCGAACAGACTCAACATTAAATATGACAATAAATTTCGACTAACTCCTATCTATTTAATAAAACTCTAGAAAGATAAAGATCGGCTTCATTAAATAAACTCCTACTAACACTTACAACTTTGTCTTTCGTGATAGATAGAGTTTGTGTAAGCTTGAGACTTACGATTTGTAATTAATATCATATCTCCAACACTGCCTCTTAATTATATGTAGGTGAGTTTACAAAATACAAAAGTTTACATCTAAAATTTGAATTGACATATACTGTCAAACATCTATAACTGTGCACACTCCCAGACTACTACACAGATACTTAAATGAATATCTTGTTAAGGATTTTGTAAATATATCTACAACTTGTTCTTTAGACCTGCAAAATTCTAAACAGATTTCTTTGTTATTCACTAATTCTATGATAAAATGATACCTTGTATCGATATGCTTGGTTTTCTTGTGAAACATATGATTTTTTGGGAACATGATTGTTGAATTGTTGTCACAAAATATTGTAGTTGGTTCTTGTTGTTCCTGCAACAAATCTTTTAACATTCTTCTCATCCAAACTGCTTGATAAGTCGTTCTTGTAGATGTGACATACTTAACTTTTGTTGAAGAAATAGTCACAATGGGATGCTCCCTTGATGCCCATGACACTATACAGGTTCCAAAAGGAAATGCATACCCAAAGGTACTTTTCCTATCATCTATGTTTCCTCCACCATCACTGTCAATGTATCCAATAAGTTTAAAATATTCTGAAGTAAAATACAAAATGAAAAAATATTTTGTTCCATTCACATATCTCAAAATTCATTTCCCTCCTTTCCAATGTGATTCTTTTGGAGTTTCCATGAACCTTGAAATTAGGCTCACTCCATACATGATATCATGTCTTGTTGTTGTTAGATGCATAAGATTGCCTACTATCCTTTTAAACAACGTGTGATACACCTTGGACCCTCCATATTCTTTGCTTAGCTTCAATCCTGTTATGATAGGTGTTGGGGATGCTTTGGAATTTATCATGTTAATTATTTTCAACATTTGATGCACATACTTAGATTGTGAAATAAATATACCAGTTTTGGTCTATTAAACTTCAATACCCGAAAATTATTTCATAAGCCCTAAATAAGTCATTTCAAATTCATCCTTCATGAGTAACTTAAATTCTTCTATGCCAAAATCAACTGTAAAAATCAAATCATATACATATAAGAAAACAATTAATATGTTCCCTTGTTAATTTTCTTTGATGTATCGTGTTGGCTCACATTCATTTCTCTGAAATACATTCTGTGTGAGATAGAAATCTATGCAATTGTAGCAAGCTCCAGGAGCTTTCTTTAATCCATATAGTTCTTTCTTTAATCTGTACACTTTGTTTTCTTGTCCTTGAACCTCATAGCCTTGTGGTTGTTCCACATACACTTCTTCTAAATGTCCATTAAAAAATGTTGATGGTACATCCATTTGATAAAATGACCATCTGTTATGTGCGGCAATGTCTAACATAGTTTTTACTATTTCCATGTGTGGAACTGGAGCAAATGTTTCATTGAAATCAATTCTAGGTTCTTGTGTAAAACTTCTTGCAACTAGTCTTACCTTGTACTTATGTACATTTGCTTCTGCATATTGCTTGGTTTTATAAATCCACTTGAGACTTATCACATCATTGTATTCAGGTACATCTATCAAATTCCATGTTTGATTGTTTTCTATGCATCTGATTTCTTCATCCATGGCTTGAGCACATACATCATCTTTGACAACTTCGTAAAAAGTAAATGGATCATATATTTGTGAAAAGAGAGCAAAAACAAAGAGTGAATTTGATGTGTGCTCATTATAAATGTCACGCAGACTTCTTGTCTTCATTGGTAACAAACTTTCTAATGTTGGATCTGGAGGTGTAGAGCTACCTGGATTGCTTGCTGGAATTTGTTGCACTCTCAGTGTGGGTTGCGCACCTGCAGATCTCACTTGAGCAGTTTGAGTTGGGATTTGTGTCACAGTTGTAGAAGGAACTGCACAATGGATTGTACATGGTGTTTGAACCACCTCTTATTCTATGTCATCATGCTCAATAGCATCAATAATTTTGATCGCTCTTTCTATTCTTCCATCCCATGATTCATTCTCCATGAACTAAACATCACGGTTGATTGTGAATTTTCTTGCGAAAGGGTCATACAACTTGTATCCTTTTGTATATTCAGAATACCCATTAAATATACAAGTTTGTCCTTTGTTGTCCAGTTTCTTTCTTAGCTCATCTGGAACATGTGTGTATGCGACACAACCAAAAAAATTTAAGTGCACCACATTATGGTCCATACATGTCAAGGATTCTTCAGTAGCTATGTTCTTCATACTCCTTTTCAGACATTTTTTCATGATGTATACTTCAATTGCTACCACCTTAGCCCAACACTCATTTGAAAAATGTTTGACTACCAACATACTGCATGTCATTTCCATGATGTTCAATTCTTTCTCTCTGCGACACCATTTTGTTGTAGAGTATACTGCGTGATAAATTGCTTGTATATGCCTTCAAATTTACAAAAATTATGAAATTATCTTGACACATACTCCCCACCTCTATCATTTTTTATAAATTTGATGTAATAACCACTTTTCTTCTCCACAAGTGTTTTGAATTGTTGAAGGAAACCCAATCCATCGGATTTATGTTTTAGGAAATAAATCCATGTCTTTCTTGAGAAATCATGAATAAATTCCAGAAAATATGTAATGCCTCCTATAGCTGGTGTTTGCATTGGACCACAAATGTATGAATGTACAAATTCCAGTGGAGATTGTTTTCTATATGACTTTCCAACTAGAAATGATTCTCCATGTTTCTTTCAAAAAATGTATCCTTCAAATATTCTTTCAAGTTTTTCAATTAATGGAAAAGCTTTTACCATATCCTTTGTGTGTAACAACTTCAAACCTCCAAAATTTAAGTGTCCAAATCTGAAATTCCATAACCAGGAATCATCCAGTGCTTCAGACTGGAATGTTTCTTGCATCTATGTGCTACTATGTCCTTTTCCCTTAACACCACACACACTGTCTTCGCAACTACGCACACTTAATACTTCACTTTCTTCTATGAATGAAGTGCCATACTACACATCTTTTTATTTACCGACAACTTGCATTGTTTTTCTCTTCATGGATGGTTTTAATGTCAATGGGAACATTGTGTTTCTTGTCATATGAATTATTGCAATAAGTTGATTTCTTGGATATTTGTCCAAAATCACATAGTTATTGTCTTCCATATATATTTTGTATCCTTTCTGTAACAATTGTCCCGTGCTCATCAAATTATGCTTCAATACATAAACATAATATACATCGGGAATAACTTTTAGTTAAAATGTTTATACTGCCTCTGCCTAAGACAATGACTTGGATATATGTTCCAAGTGTAACTTTAGTTTGGACAAAGTTATCCAAACTAGAAAAAAACTCTGAGTTTCCTGTCATGTGATTACTACATCCTGAATCTAGATACCATATGTCACAAAAAATTTCTTGAGGAACATTGCATTCAATTGGTGAGACTGTAGGCATTTCCTTATCACGCTCCATAAACATAGGACTTGAGGGACTATTTCTGTTGTGTGACTGATCTTGACCTTGTTTTTTTTTATTAAACAATCTTTTCCTGCACTCATTTGCATAATGCCCATACCTTTTATAGTAATGGCACTGAATATTTGATTTACCAGTTCTCTAACCACTTGGTTGACTAGTATTTGAGTTTTGTCTTATTCTGCTAGTGTTTCCAGGACTGGTACTTTGTCCACCTCTGATAGAACCTCTTCCTATGCCTCTAGATTTATCTTCCCCCATTCCTCTTCCACGACTTATAGATGACTACATGGAAAATGAATTCTCTAATGAGATATTTGACTAATTCAATCTGTGTTCATGATTTATGAGGGAATCTTGCAGTTCATCTAGACAAAACTAACTCAGGTCTTTCCCTTATTCGAGAGTCCCAACAAGGGTATCAAATTTAGGAGGAAGACTCCTAAGTACCTTCTCAACAACTTTTATGTCCTCTATGTTTTCTCCATGAGACTTAATATGATTTATCACGCCAATAACATGAGTATAAAATGAATCTACAGAATATGTCTCTTTCATTGACAAAGTTTCAAAATCTCTTCTAAGAATTTGTAGTTTTGAAGTCTTTATTTTTGTCTATACCTTTGTGACCTCCCCAAAAATAATTTATTTTAAGTCTGAAATTTCTTAGGAAAATTATTTCGTTTTTGGTAAATTCGAAATTTGGAAAATTTTTGCCATTTTTGGAAATTCTGAATTTCAAATTTAATTAATTGTACTTAATGATTGTGACTCTTGGCTAGAGACCTGATTTGACCCAACCAACTTCTTGACTATGACACTTGTATGAAACAAAATATTTTATAATTATTGCAGGAGGACAAATGGAACAACCATGTTGAAATCAACTGACCATGACTCCGTGAGTGGGGAACATGTTGGACCTACCTCAGGGCTGATTGTTACAAGTGGAAAACCAGGAATTTGGCCATTGGCAGCCCCCAAAAATCAGGGATTTGGATAGCTACGAAACTTTCCAAGGGGAAAAAGACCTAGGCATTTTTGGTTCGGAATATATAGCATATGTGAGGAGGTGGTGTGTTGCCTAGTATGTTGGGGAAAATTTATTGATTGCTTGTTGTTATGAACACTACTTGCTGAGTGTGAGGCAAGGAGAATATTTATGAATCTGACAAAATTTTCTAAGGAGGAGTTCTAAGTTAGCCCTCATGGATTCATGGTCAGGCTAGGGGGTGAACAAGACAAGTGATTTGGCTGCCTTGTTCTACGGTTGGGAGGAACATGGTTGTTCCCTTTGTCTTTCTGTGAACTCGTTCAGATATGTTAACCTATTTGTTCTCTTTTTGAATGATTATATATCTGATGTAGTTCATCTGTTAATTTTGTATTGAAACTTTAAGATGGATGAAATCTGTTCGATTGTTGGAAGATTAAAATAAATGACCGAATTCCTCAAGAGAATTTAGATGAATGACTCTTTTCTATTGATTTTAATATTCAACGAATGCTATAATTACTTTTATTTGCTGAAAGGGTATGAATGACTAAATTCTAGAAATGTTCTTTCTGTAGGCTAAATTATTTTGACACAGTGATAAAACTGTAGGGTACTTTCCCAGTGTACTGAAAATTCCGTAGACATAAATATCTATGTATAAATGGAACTGAAATCAAGTCCATGTACATGTGTATGTACATTACTGTAATTAAACTTCAGAATCATATTACTTAATCGAGACTTCCATTCTCACATAGAGTTGAATGAGAACTAATATGAAATAATATTGCTTCCACAATATATATATATAGCTCTAGTTACAGCTGGTAATCTACGCAGACGTTATAGAAATAACTAAGAATTGAATGTCTGCAACCAAAAAATACTTATAAGCAAAGATCTATTCCTATATTATATAAGTAAATAATTTGTTCCAACAGGCATGTAACTACAATTGTGTAAATGGAAATATTGAATAAAGAATATGAAACCTCTCATGAAATTGTTTTACAGATCAAGATTTATCTATCTTTACAGCATAAATGAAATTAAATAATGTATCCATGTACCTACGGTCATATGTTTACAGACCTGTAGGTGAATGAATATACGGTAACATATTAAGTAAACTGGATTTTCAATGATATCCATGCTAATTCAAAAATCGAAAGTAAGCAAGAAAATATACTTTCATATCATAGAATGAAGAATATACAGAGCCACAGTATCACGAATTATCGAAGGAAAGTAAAACAATATGGGAGACACATACTCATATAATGAAATAACATGATACGACTATGTCGGCAAAAAAAATTTGAATTAGAAAATGTAGATCTTCGGAGATACAGTAGTTCCTTTTCCATACAACACGTAACTACAAGTTCGGATGATACAGACACCTGATACTGAGTATGCAATTCAGAACTTCAGTCATGATAAATAAATTTCAATTACAGGATGAAACTAGAATTGGCGAATAAAATCATCCAACAGTCTTTATATTACTGCAAATAGATAAGGGAAGTCCTGTAGATTAAACTTCAAAGGAGTTAATAAACATAACTACCAGACAAGAAACCAAGAATGTGATTTGGGAATTCTCCTATTCCCAACCATTACAAGTAATCAAACGAGACTACCAAACATCTATAAGCATAGAGTGAAACTATGTCCTTCACTGCTTGAAGTCCTATAGGGTTTACAAAGGGAACTCGAATACCTTTTGCACCAAAAACAGGAACAAAACACCCTAAATGTTTGCACGAATGTAAAACCCTATAAATTATTAACATTCAAATATTAGTATTTGTATAAAAGAAAAATAGATGGAAAATTTATCAACAGAATGACAAACAGAGTAACTCAGTATTCCAGAATGGCACTCAACTCAGGAGTTACAGATGCGCTTCCTTTACTTGTTTCTATCTGACTAGATCGACGTCTTGGTTGAGGGAATATGGTCCAATCACAACCTGATGGGTACCCTCGCATCAACAAGGCCCATCATTAGTGATACACACCAAATCTCTAGAATGAATAAAACTCATAAAAAGGAAATTTTACATAGTCGCCAACACATTTAATGAAATGAAACAATCGACAATGCTAGCTTCCTTAACATTCAAACGATGCGAAGACATATTATAAAACTTTCACACAAAATAGAGACTACCTAACTGTTGAGTTTAAAACCTCTCAGAACCAAATTACTGAGGGTAGTATTTTTATAAATTCAACAATCAATATAGAGATACCTTTCTACTGAATTCAAATGGTGTAGGTAACAATAATGACAATAACGTCTATTTAAGAAAAATGACTTTTTATACCGTAGGGTATCTTTAATAAATTGTTGGGTAATCATAGCAGTCACATACTAGTGACACCAAACAGTAATGCGTTAGACATAAAAGAAAGAAAATGGGACTCTCGCATAGTCTCACGAGGATTCAGCGTCAGACTTCACTTATGGACTGCAATGGGTAATGATAATAGTAAGTTACGGAATTCTCAGAAGTGTAAAACATAGAAAACCACTTTTTCTTGACATACCAGATAGGGAAGAACTTGGAATGGGTGTGTTTGTTTTATAAAATAAACATACTCCATACTAAGACTATGCACAGTCCCACGACAAGCTTACTATCTAACCTCTACTTACTCTAGTGGAGAGACCTTAAGAGAATAACGACATTTGGGTTATGAAAACCTAGGAATGATTTTACCCAAAGAAACATTGCAGGTGTAAATTTCTTAAGACGGAACAAGGGTTTAGGATGTCGAGACTACTCAAGGAAATTAAAGAATAAATCCACAATAGGCATTAAATACCGAAACAGGAAGCAGTCCAAGAAGGTTGCAGAGAGTAACGATAATGATAGGTTCAAGAAAGAACAAGAAAATTTTAACTTAAGGATTCTGTTACTATACTTAAAGAATTACAAATCTCACTTCTTAACTAGAGCACAGAGCCAACAAAAAGATTACCAGGGAGGGAGAATGGTGTTGTCGTTCCACCGGGTAACGTTTTTCCCCAAACCAACGAAATGCTTCAGTAAGAAAGATATACAGAGCCTAATCTACTTGGTGTTGTGATAAAACACTCAATGAAACCATCTCTTGGTATTGTGCTAATATTTAACACATGAACTCATAAATACAACATAAGCTCAGAAATACACATAAATTTGTCAACACACAAAATACTCGATATATATTAAGAACTTCAGCACATACAAAACACACTACTGTGTTGAGCTTACAAACAAACACATAGTTTGTGCTCTGAGACTTCTTCCACTACCTTTAGTTGTTGGTTCTCTAACTATCGTTTGTTCTCTATGTTTTGTATATGTTGACAAGACTGAAGCTTCCTATAGAAGAGAACTGACTCAACATTAAATATGACAATAAATTTTGACTCACTCCTATCTACTTAATAGAACTTAAGAATGGTAAAGATCGGCTTCATTAAATAAATTGTTTCTAACACTCTTCCATGACATATCTCGTATAATTTATGACTCTATTTTATGTGACAAACTGATTCTACGTAAGCTTAAGGCTCATGACTTGTAATTAATATCATATCTCCAACACTCCTTTTAATTATAAGTATGTGAGTTTACAACATACAAAATTTTACATCAAAAATTTGAATTGACATATATTGTCAAACATCTATAACTGCACATACTCCCATACTACTGTGAATATGATGAAATGCATCTCTTTCTAAAGATTTTGTAAATATATCTACGACTTGTTCTTTAGACCCACAAAATTCTAAACAAATTTCTTTGTTATTCACTAATTCTCTAATAAAATGATACCTTGTATCTATATGCTTGGTTTTCTTTTGAAACACATGATTCTTGATAACATGATTATTGAATTGTTGTCACAAAATATTGTAGTTGGTTCATGTTTTTCCTGCAACAAATATTTTAACATTCTTCTCATCCAAACTGCTTGACAAGCTGCGTTAGTTGCGACGTACTCAACTTTTGCTGAAGAAATAGTCACAATGGGATGCTTCCTTGATGTCCATGACACTATACCTATTCCAAAATGAAATTTGTACCAAGATTTACTTCTCATGTCATCTATGTTGCCTCCATAATCACTATAAGTGTATCCAATAAGTTTAAAATATTCTGAGGTAGAATACAAAATGAAAAAATATTTTATTCCAATCACATATCTCAAAATTATTTTCCCTGCTTTCCAATGTGATTCTTTTGGAGATTCCATGAACTTGTAAATTAGGCTCACTCCATACATGATATTAGGTTTTTTTGTTGTTAGATACATAAGACTTCCTACTATCCTTTTAAATAGTGTGGGATCCACCTTCGACCCTTCATCTTCTTTGCTTAGCTTCAATCCTATTATGACAGGTGTTGGGGCTGCTTTGGAATTTATCATGTTGAATCTTATCAACATTTGATGCACATACTTAGATTGTGGAATAAATATACCATTTTTGGACTCGTGAACTTCAATACCGAAAAAATATTTCATAAGACCTAAATCATTCATTTCAAATTCATCCTTCATGACTGACTTAAATTCTTCTATGCCAAAATTACCTATAAAAATCATATCATCTACATATAAGAAAACAATTAACATGTTACCTTGTTTATTTTCTTTGATGTACTATGTTGCCTCAAATTCACTTCTCTGAAATCCATTCTGTGTGAGATAGATCAAGCTCTAGGATATTTCTTTAATCCATACAATGTTTTCTTTAATCTGTACACTTTATTTTCTTGTCCTGGAACCTCATATCCTTGTGGTTGTTCCACATACACTTCTTCTAAATGTCCATTAAAAAATGTTGAATTTACATCCATTTGATAAACTGGACATGTGTTCTGTGCGACAATGGATAACACAGTTCTGACTATGTCTATGCATGCAACTGGAGTAAATGTTTCATTGAAATGAATTTCAGTTTGTTGTGTAAAAGCTCTTGCAACTAGTCTTGCCTTGTGCTTCTGCACATTTTCTTCTGCATCTTGCTTGGTTTTATAAATACACTTGACACTTATCACATCCTTGTCTTGAGGTACATCTACCAACTTCCATGTTTAATTGTTCTCTATGCATATGATTTCTTCATCCATGGCTTGAACCCATACATCATCTTTGACAAATTCTTCAAAAGTTAATGGATCATCTATTTGTGAAAACAGAGAAAAAAAAAAGAGTGAATTTGATGTGTCCTCATTATAAATGTCGCGCATACTTCTTGTCTTCCTTGGTAGAAAACTTACTAATGTTGGATATGGATATGTAGAACTACTTTGACTTCTTGCTGGAATTTGTTGCACTCTCAACGTGGGCTGCGCACCTACAGATCTCACTAGAGTAGTTTGAGATGGAATTTGTTTTGTAGTTGTAGAAGGAACTACACAATGACTTGTACATGGTGTTTGAACCACCTCTTCTTCTATGTCATCATGCTCAATAACATGAATAATTTTGACTCTTCTTTTTATTATTCCATCCCATGCTTCATTCTCCATGAACTGAACATCGAGGATGACTATGAATTTTCTTGCGACAAGGTCTTACAACTTCTATCATTTTGTATCTTCAAATAACCAAAAAATAGACATTTTTGTCCTTTGTTTTCCAGTTTCTTTCTTAGCTCATTAGGAACATGTGCGTATGTGAAACAACCAAAAAAATTTAAGTGGACTAGATTATGCTTCATACATGTCCACGTTTCTTGAGGAACTATGTTCTTCACACTCTTTGTCAGACATTTGTTCATGATATATACTGCAGTTGCTACTACCTCAACCCAATAGTCATTTGAAAAATGTTTGGCTGCCAACATACTGTGTGCCATTGCCATGATGGTTCAATTCTTTCTCTCTGCGAAACCATTTTGTTTTGGTGTATACCACACGGTAAATTCCTTGTATATTCCATGAACTTTACAAATGTTAAGAAATTCTCTTGACCCATACTCTCCTCCTCTGCCATTTTTTATAACTTTGATGTAATAACCACTTTTCTTCTTCACAAGTGTTTTGAACTGTTGAAAGCAATCTAATGCATCAAATTTATGTTTTAGGATACAAATCCATGTCTTTCTTGAGAAATCATCAATAAATGTGTGAACATATGTACTACCTCCTATAGATGGTGTTTTCATTGGACCCCAAATGTATGAATGTACAATTTCCAGTCGAGCTTTTTCTCTATATGAATTTCCAATTGGAAATTATTCTTTATGTGTAACATCTTGCTCTACTGAGCATACTATTATTGAATTATTCTTTGAGGAAACTTGATTGCAAGTAATCTGGGTATGGAACACTTTGATTTCATTCAGATTATGGGTTATATGTGATAATGTTGAGCTGTTATAGTTTCTTTATTATATTGATGTATATATATGTGTTGACATGTGCTTTTAACAAGTCTTCATGAGTGTGCAGTACACATGATAGGTTATGGATGCCGGTGGCATCAAAGGGCTTCCTTGGTCACTAGATTGAGTGAGGGAGTGGATTGTATTGTTTGAGTATTTCATTATTATGCACATATGATGTATGATGGATTTTAGTATGGTTTATGTATATGGATTTTTGACACTGTTTTTGTTAGTTGATGTAGGCTTGACGATGATTTCTAATCCAAATCACATAGGGATTAAAGGGGCCTTGCACAAAAAAATAGAAATTGAGGGAGAGGGGTGGAAGCATCCCTGTCATAGCCTACTAGCACTCCCGCCATGGCAAGAACTCTAGGTTAACGATTACCTAGTTTGGGTGGCCCACGATGTTGTGCAGGAAGACTGAGATAGTCGCTCACCATAGATGATTTTAGGGGCTAAATTTCGTTCATGGGCTAATTTTCCATGGTTTTTTCAAAAATGAGATTTTCTATTTTAAAAATGATTCGCCCAAATTCTATAGGATAAAATTATTTCACCTTAAAAATCGCCAAAATTTTATAAAAACTATATAAAATCCTTAGAAATTTGAATATTTTTACAAAAATATCGCCAAGGATTTATAGTTGGCATATGAAGGATTAGTAAGATTCACCAAGGTTTCTATATTTTAAAATAAATTTCCATCCTTAAAATCATCCCTGTCGCTCACAAATATTTATAAGGGGTGTGAAATAAGGCAGGGTCTTTATTCCTTATAATCCCTTAGTCTCTCACGAGGTTGAATGAATGGAGTTTTGACTCCAAGGGGTTGGAAAAACTTCCAAAAATAGGTCAACATGAGTGGCACCCTTGGAGAAGGAAGATGTGTTTTGAAGGGAACATTGCACAATTGAAACTTGAGTCGATAAACATAGGTGGCCTGGAAAACATTGGAATTATTAGACCTTGTTGGATTAAAATAATTAATTAAACAGTAGATTATTAATTATTAAAGCCTACCAGAAGTCTAAGTCGAAGTCTAAATTTTAAATAAAGGGACTAATTGAATTGTGACATGAGTAAATATTTGAAGGAAAACAAATATTAGGAAATAATAAGTAAAGACATAAAGAATTGATAAAATGCACAAGGGTGCATTGAATTTATTAAAAATCAATCCTTATTTAGAAATAATTACAACTTGAGAGAATGGGTTGCACACACCAAGGACTGTTTCTTCTGAACTTGGGCTTTCAAGGATCCTGTTCACGCACTTCTAGAATTGGATCTAAAAGTGGTGCACTATGACACCCATAATACTAATTTCAAGTTCCTTACAGAGACTTGTTAACTTAATCTTAGAACAAACTTTCACTCGGATGCAGATTTTTCCTTCATAGTATCGTTTGGTTCACAAAAATACAGAGTAAGCTTATGATTTGTACATTGTGCTGAGACATTTTCTCTATTGTTGCTTTTCTCGTTTAAATTGCAATATATATCAACAACCTTCTACTTGGATGAACTCTGTAGGTTTGTCAGACATTTTATAATAAACTTGAGTAAGGTTGGAATTGTCATTTTAACAGGTTGCATATTGAAGGCCTTTGTTTTACTATTAAGTTATGCCTTGATTTTATTGAATTACTTCCTAATCCTGAAATGAGTCATATTATGAATTATCAAAATAGTAGGAATTGGTGCTATGAGGAAATGACATTGTTACCATATTTTTCCGAGTTGAAGAAATTATATAGCTAAGTGTGTCGGTAAATATAATTGATGTTTGATTTAGATTGAAAATATGGGAATTAGATACTTCCTTGTTCCTCAGAATAGTCGCCAGTCCTGGGACCTTAATTGGTCAAAATCAATCAGATGAATAATATACTTGAGCATTGATTATGTTTCTTGGAGGTCCTAACCTTGAAGGTAGATTAGACGGGTAGATATTCTTGATTGCCTTATATGATGTTGTATTTTTTTAGAAGAAATGATGTTGTGTGATGAAATTGGTTGTGGTTGATCTTGAATAATCTTGATGTTTCACTCTTGTTGTATGTGATAATTATGGGATTTGGAAGATCATTAATACACTGACATTTCATCTAAATTTAGTTTTTCAATGAGATGAATGAATTAGACTTCGTATGAATGAAGTATGTTGATGTCATGTTTAACTTGTTCTAATGATGTTTTCTTAATGTATTAAGGAAAAAAAAAATATCTCTTACTGTTATCAATTGGTTATGAAGTAACATAGGGGTTGTTACACTATTTTTCTTTCCAAAAATGTATCCTTCACATATTCTCTTTGTTCTCTCAATTAATGGAAAACCTTTTACCATATCCTTTGTGTGGAACAAATTCAAACCTCCAAAGTTCAAGTGTCCAAATATGAAATTCCATAACCAAGAATCATCCTACACTTCATATTAGAATGTTGCTTGCATCTCAACGTTATTATCTCATTTTCCATTAACACTACACAGACTATCTTCGAAATTGCACACACTTACTGCTTCACATTCTTCTTTTGGATTGAATGTCATACTGCACATCTTTTTTTTTACCGACAACTTGCATTATTTTTCTCTTCATGGATGGTTTTAATGTTAATGGAAACATTTTGTTTCTTTCCATTTGAATTCTTGCAATAATTTGATTTCTTGTATATATGTCCGAAATCATATAGTGATTATCTTCCATATACATTATATATCTTTTTTGTAACAATTTTCTTCTGCTCATCAAATTATGCTTCAGACAAGAAACATAATATACATCTGGCATAACTTTTTGTTCTCCTTATTTAGTTAAAATTTTTATACCACCTTTTCCTAAGACAGTGAATTGGATATCTATTCCAAGTGTAACTTTAGTTTGGACTGACTTATCCAAACTAGAAAACAACTCTAATTTTATTGTCATGTGATTACTACAGCCTGAATCTAGATACCATATGTCACAAGGACTTTCATTAGGAGCATTGCATTCAAATGGTGAGGCTATAGGAATTTCCTCATAGCGCGCCATAAACATAGGACTCGAGGGACTATTTCAGTTGTGTGACTGATCTTGACCTTGTTTTTTTTATTATACTTTCTCTTCCTACACTCATATGCATAATGTCCATACTTTTTACAGTAATGGCACTGAGTCATTGATTTACCAGTTCTTTGACCACTTGGCTAACTAGTATTTTATTTTTGACTTCTTTCACCAATGTTTCAAGGACTGGTATTGCGTCCACCCATGATAGAAACTCTTCCTCTACATCTAGATTTATCTTTGCTCCTTCCTCTTCCATGAATTATACATGACTACATGGAAAATGCATTCTCGAATGAAATATTTGACCAAATCAATTTGTGTTCATGATTTATGAGGGAATCTTGTAGTTCATCTAGACTAAACTAACTCAAGTCTTTAATTTATTCCAAAGTCACAACAAGGGTATCAAATTTAGGAGGAAGAATCCTAAGTACCTTCTCAATAACTTTTATGTACTCTATTTTTTCTCCATGAGACTTAATCAAATTTATCAGGACAATAACATGGGTATAAAATGAATGTACTAAATCTGTGTGTTTCATTGACAGAGTTTCAAAATCTCTTCTAAGAATTTGTAGCTTTGAAGTCTTGACTTTGTCCATACCTTGATAAGAATTTTGTAATATGTCCCATGATTCCTTGGCTTGATTTGCTGATACAAATCTTGGGAGTATGCTTTCATGCATGGATTGATGTATGTAAAACATTGCATTTTCATCATTCTTTCTTTGATATTTCAAATCATCCTTCCCAGCTTGTGTGAGTGTATTATACGCTGTTGCTGGTTCCACATAGCCATTCTTGATTATCTCCCATACATATTGACCTTGAAATAGTGCCTTCATGGTTAGGGACCATGACTCATAATTCATTCCTATAAAAGTGAGAGGTTGCAAATTTGAAATAGAGGCCATTTTTCTTTTTACAATAGAGTTGTTGATGTTGAATATTTCCATGACACAATTTCTCTGATCAACCTTCTCTGATACCAGATCTCAAATCTAAAGTGCACAAAAAGACTCTATGAAACGCAGTTGTAAATATTGCACACCAAAAGACTCTCTGACTGAACTTCTCATTACTTACCGCATAATGGCCAAACTACTCAATATACTATGTGTTGTGATAAAACAATTAATGAAATGATTTCTTGGTACTATTCTAATCTTTAACACATGAACTCATAAAAACAACAAAAGCTTATAAATACACATGAATTTGTCAAAACACAAAATACTTTATATATATTAAGAACTTCGACACTGCTCACTAATACATAATACACTACTGTGTTGAGATTTGGCTCCAACAACTTCTGAACTATTTCTGCAACTTACAAAAGACACACATACCTTGTACTCTCAAACTTCTTAGACTACCTTCGGTTGTTATTGCTCTAACTATCGATTGTTTTCTATATTGCATATATATTTACTAACTAAATACTTAGACTTATAAATATGAAGACTGAAACTTCATGTAGAAGAGAACTGAATCAACATTAAAGATTACAAAAAATTTCGACTGACTCCTATCTACTTAACATAAATCGAGAAAGATGAAGATCGACTTCATTAAATAAACTCATGCTAACACTCTTCCTTGACGTGTATGACAGACTTTACGACTTTGTTTTTCGTGACAAAAAGAGTCTACGTAAGCTTGAGGTTCACGACTTGTTAATATCGTATCTCCAAAAAAATTAATGGTGTCAAATTTATGACACAACAATAAAACCAAAATATGCATTTGATGTTTTATAAGATTAATTCATGTTTTCACAATACTAGAAATATAAAGAATTCACCTAAGAAATTGAAAGGATTACAACCAAAAATAAAGTTAGTTTTTTTTTTTTTTTAAATATATATTTTCCCAAACTTTCAATTCATATATCGCACATATTTTGTTTATTTATATTTTTACTCACCATTAATTTGACCAATATTTTTATGAGACATCTAAATCTTGGGTTGTATACATTATTATATTTTAAATGATGTTAATGATGATGATTAGTTTACTCATAGATTGAATTGGTCTATCAGATCTTAGGAGGGTAAGGGATTACTTGCAATTATTTAGATATTTTTTGTGTGTGCTAGAAAAGCATTAAGAGAAGATTTCCAAGATCACGATAGTTTTATTGAGTTAAAATGTTAAGAAGGTTGGTACTTTGACAAATATTTTGAAATTGAGATGTAGTCTGGGTATAGGATGGACAATCTAAGAGAAAGTGATTTTCATCTTCAACCTTCTTAGTGTCACAAAGCTGACACACTCTTTCATCCCATGACATTTTAGGAAGTGACCAATGCCTAGTTTCACTATGGATCTTGTGAGAATTTTTTCTTATCTTATAAATGCTTATTTTTTTCTTTACACTTGTCAAAACAAAGAGATACTTTTGATCTTCTATATTAGGGTTGATTGCATCCTTACAATACCTTAATTTTCCTTTTTCCTCTAACTCTTTATCACACCACATTTTATCCTTAGATGTTGATTTGATGATATTTTTAATAGTATCTTTATTCTCCAAAATGGTGTAGTATATGATTCCTCGGTAGCTTAACCAAGACTGAGCATCTTTATGTCATCCTTGCTTGAGTCGATGATGGTTAGCACTGGATTTCAAAGCCATTTTAGGAAGCCTCTTGTCTTCCATGTTGTTTAACTTGTTCTTATACATTAGGTATGTATTCATAGTTGTGCTCTCAATGGGGCAAAGGCTTTCCTCTAAGAGGAGGATGGGATAGGGCGTATTTCCTTTAATTTTGAGATTATAGGTTATAAGATTATTTTTTATTTTCTTTATCTTTCTTCAGGATTTGTGAGAGATACTACATCAACATACTTCACATCCATAAAGATAAGAGGTGTAACAAGATTCTCAAAGAAGAGTTTCTTCTTATCCTATATCCAAAGATTAGTGGATTTACAATTGTTTTCAAGATCATAATAAGTTTTCCATCCCCCGATAATCATTTTCTCATTGTTATAATTCCAATTGAGTTTGTGGTAAATATCTATTACAAGATATTTGTATGAATTCACTTACTCCTGTTGGATCATGTTGTCATTGATGCCAATGGTTTGTCATTGATGCCAATGGTTTGATTACTTGGGAGATTGTTGGATCATATGTCATTGATGTAAATGGTTTGGTTTGAT
>JZKD02S0166913.1:338129-354011 GCA_000966675.3 Picea glauca
CAGCACATCCGTACGCCCTGTCAGCTCGCCACGTCATCCGATGACGTCAGCGTGACACGTGTCACCCTGTGAGTGGTGACACGTGTCACCTCATAACTGGCCGATCGTACGCCCAAAGTGCCAAATTCACCGGACACGTGTCGCGTCCTGGTGATGCCATGTGTCCTCCGTACGGACCTGCCACGTGTTGCATCCTGGGGATACCACGTGTCCTATGTACGGACCTGCCACATGTCGCCCTCTGATGCTGCCACGTCAGCTGTACGGACGTGCCACGTGGACTGTACGGCCTGCCCAGTCAGCATAAAAATTTTGCCTGTTTGACTTTTCAGACAGAACGCGATATCTTCTCCATACGGACTCCGTTTGACATAAAAATTATACCACCGGAATAAGGAAGACGAGCCGGACGCAATGGCACAAGTTTCGTCGCATTCCGAGCACTTTCATTTTTGAGCATTTTTCAAGCCCTATCAGGCTTCTGGATCTATTTTCAGATCAATAAACCTATATGGCCTTAGAGCGCATAATGTGATGAGAAAGATTTAAACCAATTTCCCTAATAAAATGTCACCCAACCTAGGAAAATAAAGTCTAGGTCTAAGTGATACTTGTGATAAAAAAATAATATATTTATATAAAAATAAAAATAAAAATAAATAAATGATAATGATAATCATCATTAATCATGTGACGAGAAGGGGTAAGCAATTTAATTAATTTATAAAAATATTTTGGGGGATAAAATTTAAAAGGGGGAAAAAGGGGAAATAATTGTTTTGTTACATATGCTAATTAAAAATTTATTAATTAAAAAGAAAAAGGGGAAAAGGTTATTTTCTACACTTGCCATTTTGAGTTTTAACTGAAAAGGGAAAGAGGGAACTTTAAAAGAATTAGGAATCTAGGAAAAAGTGGGAACCATAAAAAGAAAGGGAAACATACAAAAAAACGCAGAAAGACTAACTTAGTAAGGTATCTAGCATTTAAGAACTTTCTAAATTAAACTTAAGTAGTAAATTATTAAGGGGGTAAATCATTAATTTGTGTAAGGGAATATGAGGACACCTAGGAGCGATTCTAGGAATGTTTTTAGGTGGGTGAGGGAAATAGGAGTAATTAACTAATTAATGAAATTAATTTATGGTGCAATGAAGGGGATGGGTGACACATGTACGGGGAGGATATTTACGAATTAAATTATTAAACAATAAATTAAATGGGAATTTGAGAAAGTAAATGACTTTGAAACTCTATATAAAGAAGGGAGGAGGAGGATGATGGATCTCTATGGTTATGCGTAACATTACGCTGTAGGATTTTAGACTTGACTGACTTAGCTTGTGGGAGTTGGGATACCCATCTTAGTGAGGAGTGGTATCTCGGCCTTGCGAGGCGAGATGGGAGCTAGCTGATCTCCGGTTCAGTGTGCGTGACACCTTTGTGGATCAGGAGGCTAAGGGGGAAGAATAGTACCCCTAGCGTTGGTTGGGAGGTACCGGTTAAGTCTCATCGGTCGGCAAGTGGGAGCTGCATGGAGCCTGTGGGATAACGACTTAGATCTGTCACCATGGGCTATGGTACACCTACTTTTAATCTGCATGGTAGATTATTATTTACCTTATGCTTTCATTTATGTACTTTAGACTGTGTAAAAAAAGGGTGTTAACTTAGAATTTTAATTAAGGACTTAAGATTTCCCCATAGCCTTAATCTCGTTGTTGGGTTGATTCCCTTGGTGTTCGATCCTTGAATGATGCATCTGTCCTATTGGTTTTATTGATTTTTGTGAAGAGTTGTGCTTTTGGTTTGTCCTCATCCCTAGTCGTCAGTCCACGCCTGAGCAGTTGGTCAGGAGTTGAATCGACGGTAGTCACTTCGGTGCATAGTGACCTATAGATTCTAATGCTCTAATTTTCTGTGCGTGGATGATGAGTGAAGGATGTGTTTCCTAGTCGTCTACCCCTAATGAATGTTCTTGGATGATTGATGATCATTGCGCCTTCTTGCGATTGAAACCTTGGTGTATGGATTCATCCTAGTTCTCTGTGTTTTTAATGACCACGTTTCTGTTTTTCTATGGGCCGCGTTTCAATACATTCCATTGCGATTTTCCTCTGCAATTATTACTTTTAATGGCGGAGTTTACCCTATGACTTTACCCTTGTTTTTTTTTTTTTTTATGACTGCTAATCTACCCTTATTGACAGTGTTTTCCCTACCTTTTATTGTCAGTGAACTAGATGTTAAACTCAGCATTTGATTGTGTTTTAGCTTATTTAACTCTGCATGTTATCACCCTCCTTTGCTCTATGTTTTACTATACACTCGCCAAATTTTTACATTTTCACTTAAATCATGTTGCTCTGCATTGATCACCTTGGACTGCATTTCATTTTTCGGAGTTTGCTCTGTGTTGGACAAAAATTTATTTTCTGTGCTGGGTATGATAGTAAATTCTTTGATATTGGCAACATCATCACGATTCATATTCTGGGCAGCAGTATCATATTAATGATAGACATCAAAATCCGACTTCAGTGAACTTAATACACAAAGTAAGCCTTGCAAATTAATGATACCGAATGAAGATGGCATTTATAACTTTATTTAATTTATGTAAGAGATCTTCTTTTATAGCAGTATTGTTGGTCTCTGGATTACAAGACAGTCACGCTTTTAGATGACGAATGGGTTAACCCCTGGATGGAAATGCTGCAATATCTATTTTTGGTTTAATCCTTTAACGAACAACGACTCCGTTTTCACTTTTGATAGCGATCCTTGTCTCTAGCTGTGCCTTACCCTTAATTTTTACAGCACACTTATTTTTTATGTCATCTCTCTTGTAGGCAACAAACACAATAGAAGGACAGTCGTATGATAATTTCCACCCAGCCAGACAAGACCTTTATTTGACTGAGGTATTGACCTCCCTAGACCAGGATTTGGTATTTATCACTTTGAGATTTAGTAATTTGAAACAACTAGGAAGAATAGTAGAGACAACTAATTTTGGAGTTTCCTAGTCCACGGTTTTGGTCTTGTTGCTTAGAGATTCACATAACCCGTAGTTAGTGCCCATGTTGTTCCTTTAGCGGTGGTCACCATGTAAATGAACTGAGTATAAGGGGGCGTGATTGCGGTGATTTTGGGTGGGTTAAATATTGTGTTTTTAATATTACGCTGGGTGCGCTTTATTGGTGCGTTTTCTTTTTTAAAATCAGCTTATGTCACCCTTGTTTGATGCGAACCAAATTATCCCACTCAACAATTTATTTTTGTTTAAAGAATTTAGTTTCAATCTTTGGAGCAAAACAATGTCTCTACTACACATTTCCATAAATAATCTTTGATGGATCTAACCCATAACTTAGACTGCCATTTTTTTGGACAGTGTGAATGCATGGGATAGCTTCTTTATGGTAGGTTTGCATGTGATAGGTAGATACGGATTTCAATATGTCAGACCGAGTTTTAATTAATAGACATCAATTCTTTTTATTTTCCTAGTTGTATGTAGGCGATAGAATGACTCTATATCTGGTCGTTTTGCTTTAATTAGACAACTATGTTTTTGGGTATGATAGCAAACCCCTTAGCAAAATATGATAGCGATCGTAATTCAATATAGAATTTACGTCGAAAATTCTTACAGCCAATAATTACTCAACTAGCAACAAATCAACACTTTATCCTTCGCTACGAAGATTAAAGTTGACTTTTGACTAATTCGTTTATACTTGTTAACCATGGAAAATTTTAAAACAACGAAGTAACACATACCTTTTAATAGCTATTACTTACTATTGACAACATAGTAGTAATTAATCTAAGGATTGGGATATTCAATTCTGATTTTTTTTAAAACCATTTAAATCCAATTTACTAGATGTGTTATGTTGATCTTTTGTTATCTAAAGGACATATGAGGAATGTTTACAGTTAGGAAAAAGTAGTTAGATGAGACCTAATTAGTAGTTAGCATATTACTATTTGTCTCTGGTTAAACGATAGATATTCCCTATTTAGGAACGCTTATCTATATCAGCTTGGGAAATTAGTTACAATGAGTGTTTGTCATAATATTAATCATTTAGTGTGTACATATTGATTGTTGCGCAAGGAAATCATTGTGTTGTTGGAATGTCATAGCCATCTTGTTGAATTGTCGATTGGGTGTTGGGGTTAGTCGTTAGGTTTTTAATTAGTTATTTGATCTCCTAACATGTGGTTTTAGTTGGTGTTGAGGGTCTAGTTACGTTGTTGACCCACGATTGATGTCACACCTATCACCTTGCGGCGGTATGATCCCTGATGAGGGGATCATTGCGGGCCCTAGAGGATAGAGGCGACTGATAACTCGGTCAGAGTGAGTGCCTCCCGATGGGGGCATTGTTCATTGTAACGGTTGTTGGGACTTGGTTTTGTAACACCTTAAGGCGTTGGGTTTGCACAATGTAGCGTTCTAGTTACCGGTCATCGAAGCCACTGTGACGGGTTGTTGATGCCATCCTTTGCCTTGTAGGCATTGTGTTGTTGTGTCCGGTGGGTAGTCATTCCTTATTTGATCCATGCATGTTTCGCCCAGTTGCTTGATGTGCATGCATGTGTTCATCGTCAAGTTGGGTGGTTATCTAAGTCATCGTCGCCTTCGTGCCCCCCCCAAAAAATATATATATATTTCTCCTTTCTTCATTGGTAGTCGTAATGATGGAGGTCGTTACATATAGCCCCTTACTTTTCAACATATTTTCCATATATAGATCCCATACTACATAATTTGATCCATTCAAAACAACATGATCAATCTTCAAGGCCATATTCGATATCCAGATAAAATAGTTTTGTTTCAATAAGTTTTAATCAACAAACCATCATCCTAGAGTCAATTACAAAACAAATCCGACTCAACAAGGTTTGCATATAAAAAGTTGAGGTTTTCAAACCATTAGATATGATACCATGTTGGAGAATGAAATGGAATGTAATATGAAACAAATAATATATTACTACAAAGAACATAAGAGGGAGAAACATATTCTAAGAACATAGGTGGAATCTAAATACACCGTTACAATACTTAAGCACATAGTATTGTGATCATAACATCACAGTTCATATTTCACATCTTGATCTGAATGATCTATTGTGAAAACTAAAAATACTTGCATTCAACATATGATAATGACCCAAGGGGTATTATTTAATAGACTTAATATATAACCGACTCCTATAGAATCCAAAACATCTTGTCCACATACAATCTTATGTGGTTAGAATTGATTCCAAAAAATTCGTTATGTCAGGTCGGAAAGATGGGATTCGACCCAACCAACTACTTATCCAAATCGTAGTTGATTGAAAGGATGGTAAATCCACCACCTAATTATCTTCGAATACAGGTAGACTGTCTTACCGATAGACACGTTAACTACTCAACCAACTAATGTGGTGTGTTGGTGAATCACCCAACTGACTACGCCCATATGTAGGTTGACCTCTCGACTGACTGAACCTAGAATATGTGCGATGAAGCATCAATACTTGATGTTCCAACACTTAATCCCTTGTAGAAGAATATAATGAAATTGTCAATATGTACAATGTGGCCAATGCATATTACAAAGAACTTTGAATTGAAGTGTGGTCATTATTTTATGGCTTATTCTAACTTTTATGGATTTATGTAATTAACAATCATGATATTCCCTTTCTTATAGTGAGACATGGATTATGTCAGGAGTCATGAATGTGAAAATGTTATTTGGAAGTGTTATCCTTATTTTTGATGAGACCAATATCTTCATAAAAATGGATGCTAATAGAATTGATGGTGATATAAAGGGTGTACAGTGCATGGTGTTGGTAGAAAACATGATTACGTTCTTAGTACCTTTAGTACCATATTTGACGAGGACCATTACTTTGTTTCACTTCCTAACATTCAAATATCGTATAAGTCTTCTTCGAAGGTTAATGCATTGGAACCATGAAAATTAAATCAAATTAAAACTATTATCTCCTCCTTGGTATTTCTATCAAGAGTGACCTTTAAAAAAAATAACTTCAATGCCTTAGGCTTAAACAAAGATTAAAGTATCCTCCTTAATCGAAAATCGAGATTTACATTACCTAATTATTTTACTATCTGATTTTAAGCTTCAAAATGAATAGCGTGGCCTTCAAGGATTACTCTTCCTCTAATAAAATATGTTAAAGTGGGGTTATCATTAATCTTTCTAGACTTCGTAGTACGTATATCAAGTGCTAGTAGAGTATGAACAAATATCATGTTTCCACGTCCTTAAAATCACATAGTTACACCACCTTTTGTATCACATTTCACGAATTTTAGTATGTGATGGACTCGAGGTATGTGACATTTCCGAAATGTGTCAACTCTTCCCTATCACTCTCTTCCCTTTTTCGGGATGTTGGTTTTGAGTTTACTCTACGAGTTTTGTGAGTGAGGAAGTTTCCTCAATCTGGGATTCCATTTATTTGGATGTTGGTTTAGATTTTTCTTGTGGTTTTGGTGGGTACAAAGGTTTTCCTCTCATTCAGTTGTTGTTCATTGTTATCGCTATCGAAATGAAAAGGATAAGGATTTCCTTTTTCGATGAACTTTGAACAAGGTCAGTGTTATTTTTATTTTATATGATAATACTAGTCTTGAACATTTTTTGTAAAGGAATTATAATTATATATATGTGTTTATTTATTTTTCTTTTATATGATAATACTAGTCCTGAACATTTTTTGTAAAAAGAATTATAATTATATATGTGTGTTTGTATATATGTGTGTTGAACATTTTTTGTAAAGGAATTATAATTATATATATGTGTTTATTTATTTTTCTTTTATATGATAATACTAGTCCTGAACATTTTTTGTAAAAAGAATTATAATTATATATGTGTGTTTGTATATATGTGTGTTTGTGTGTGTTTACTTGAGATTATCCTACAAATTTATTTAAAAGTATCTAAACTTCTTTGTAAACTTAATTCCTCACACATAAAGTTCCTTTGTCGGTCTTTCCTCGACGGACTATGGTAAAGGTTTTTTTGTCTATACAATGATCGTAGCTTCCAATATCATATTTTATGATTGAGTTGAATGTTAATATGATATAGAATCCTCTTTCCTTTTATATATTTTATATTTTATTCTCTGTGTCGCCTCGTTAACTTGTGATTTAATTATTTTTATTCGAACTATGTCCTTTGTGAGTTTCAATTTCTCAAGGGTTAGCTATGAAGGTATCCTTGATTAACTAGGAGAGTTAAGTTTACTTTCTTTGTTAGCAATTTATACCCAACTATTTCCTCATCAAATTCCATGTTCGATAGGCACTTAGAGAGAATTTGTATTCAGCCTAAATATAATCGTTTTACTCAGTAAGGATGTTTTTTCCTGAGTACTCCAAATGCAAATGTTTTGTAAAAGTATGTCTTAGCTTTTCCTTTTCTTGTACAAGGGGTTCTAAAACTCGAATACATAAATCATAAGTGTTTACTTGATTTTTGTTTCTTAATGGGAATTGTATTTAAATATTAACGGTGGGTCCTTTCATTGTGAGGGAACCCATGAGATACGAGCAGAATATTGTCATCTGAGCAAGTGGCCAATCGGTTTCAATCTGTTTCCCTCCTCTCGTCATTTTTCTAAAATCAATATGGACTTTTCTTTTTATTCTGTGTGAAATTATAGTATATATATTTGTAGGGAAACATTGTAATGCAAATTGTTTCTCCCAAATAGGAAATGGAAATTACCACCCTTATCCAACGCCACCCATTCATAGATAAGATTTACAACCCTAGGAAATAAGCATGTATAAAGAAGTATTCTCATAGCTTCTCCTTTTTATAAGTAACAAAATCGTTTATCCTTAATAGTTAAAAGAAAGGAGGAATATTCCTTGTATGCAAATGAAATACATTCCAACCACGAACCATCTTTCCAAAAGGTAAGTCTTGTTATTTCTTAGAAAATAATGTAGATATATTATTTTATTAAATTTAAATGGACGCATACTAATTATTTAAATGGTTTCTACCTATAGAGAAGGAAAAAATTCGATGCTCGAGGATCCTCATGAATACCAGAAGGTACTTGGGTTCCCTTATGGACGATGATGTCTTATATATTCGTATCTAGTCTTTGATTTAGTTTATAGTTTAATATATGCAAGTAGTCCCCTTGGAAAGAATAGAACTTCGACTTCGAGGATCACAAATTGTGTTTATACAATGTAGAGAAGAACTTTGATTCTGTATATAAGAACAAAATCATTACTATAAGCCGAGGATAATTATTTCATTCTGGTATTATATTTGTTTATTTTACAATAATTTTTTGTTCTATTCCATGAATTTTCTGTAAATAAAATGGTTAAATTTGTTTTCCATATCTCTGTAATTTCGTTAAACACACTTCTTATACTCCTACTTCTTGGCAAAAGAGTTTTTCTTTTTTCTTTTTATTAAACAAGGTTCTCTGTAATTTCGTTAAACACACTTCTTATACTCCTACTTCTTGGGAAAAGAGTTTTTCTTTTTTCTTTTTATTAAACAAGGTTCTTTTGTATTGGACACGGATTGGATTTTTCCTGGATTCAATAGTCGAAGGATAAGACCTATTTATATATAAGAATATATATACATATTCGAACTTCTAGTTGTTTAAGTCCATGCATGTCAATTTCTATTAACATAGATTATATATATATATAAAAGAAACAAATGCTATTCCATTTTAATCCTTAATTCTGAAAATCTTTACCAAGTACTACTGTAATACTAGATAATACAACACCACGGCATGGTAATCTACAGAATTCAACAAAATATAATCAGATTCCTTTAACATTAAACAATCCCATTTAGTATAGTAATCTATGCAATTTAACAAAAGATTTATAATTAAAGGATGCATATATAAACTGAATTGTGGATTATCCATATCTATAACAAGTGGTCGAAAATAAATGGAACAACCAAATTTCACCCAACCGTAGATGGAAAACAACCAAGATTACTTGTCCTGATCACCTAGTAGCCTGACCATGACTCCATAAGGAAATCTGAGCTTTACTCAACCATTGTCCTTCTGTACATTTCTAAAATCATTTTCCTAACACCATGAGTGCTCACACAACAAATATTCATTTCTGCAACATACTAAGCATCGTCTTCCCCCCCACATATGTTGTATTTATCCTTATTGTTCCTAGGAATTTTCCTTGAACTCATTTCCCTCCTTGGAAATTCATAGCTTTACAAATCCATGATTTTTAGGGGCTGCAAGTGACAAAACTCCACTTCTAACACTTGTTAAAATAAACTCTGAGTTAACTCAAACATGTTCCCCACTCATTGAGTCATAGTAAGTTATTTTTAACTTGGATGTTCCAAATATATTAAAAATTTATGTCTCATACATCTATCCCTTAGAGATGATACTTTTCAAGTAAAACACTTGTTCAACATTAAAAAATGTAACAATTAAATCTTAGTTATACCAAGTACGAATTTTTGTAAATGGAAATTTATTTTAAAAAGATTAAAATAAAGCATTTTAATTATTGAGGATATCACATCCTCTCCCCCTTATGTAAAACACTGTCCTTAGTGTTAATATTTCCTTGCATTCATTACTTGGAATAGAGTTTGATATGATTTCATCATTTCATCCTCCAGCTCCCAAGTAGCCTCCCTAGGGCTAAAGTGACTCCATTGCACCTTTACCCGGGCATTGGATCTATTTCGAAGTACTATTTCTTTCATATCCAGAATGCAGAGAGATTATTCTTGGAACTCACCTTTTGGTTCCACCTATACCATGTTCCAATCAATGATGTGACTAGGATCATGAATGTATTTTTTCAATAATTAAACATGAAAAAAATTATTATTTTTTTAATTCACAGGTGTAATATCCCCAAAAATAAATTATTCTTCAAGTTTGTATGCACTTAGGAATTTATTTCCATTTTTGGCAAATTCAAATTTAAAAAATTATTGCCATTTATGGCATTCCGAATTTAGAATTTTGTTAATTGTAATTAATTATTGTGCTTGTTGGGAAAATATTTGATTTTCCCAACCAACTCTTTGACTATGACACTTGTAAGAGACAAATAATTTTTATATTTATTGCTGAGGGACAAATGGAACAGCCAGGTTGAAATCAACTGACCATGACTGCATGAGTGGGGAATAGGCTTGAACTACCTCGGGGCTGAATTTTACAAGTGGCAAATCAGGAATTTGGTCATTGGAAACCCTTGAAAATTGGGGATTTGTAAAGATGCGGAAATTTCCAAGGGGAGAAGACCTAGGCACTAGATGATTTTGCATATAGAGCATATGGGAGGAGGCAGGATGTTGGCTAGTATGTTGGAGGAAGGGTATCACTTGTTGTTATGAGTACTATTTTATGAGTGTGAGGCAAGGAGAATTTCCAAATCTGAAAGAGGACTATAGCTAAGGAGGAGTTTTTGTTGTTCACCCTCATGGATTCACGGTTAGGCTAGGGGGTGAACGAAGAAAATAGATTGGCTTCTCTGTTCTGTGGTTGGGTGGAACTTGGTTGTTCCATTTTTCACTTGGTTTAGATATGTACTTCTACTCATTCCTTATCGATTGGTTTTTATTGGTTAGATGGCTAGGTAAAATAAAATGAATTGTAGAATGAGCCTTTGAAGTTTGATTTTAGTTAATGAGTAAAGTAAGAAAACTATTGTGTGTTAGCTATTGTAGGTACAGTTTGATTTTAGTTAATGCGTAAAGTTAAGAAAGCTACTGTGTGTTAGCTGTGGTAGGTACATGGAATATACCTGTAAGCTAAAAAAAATAGAATTATTATTGCATTATTTATAACCTCTACCAGGCATGTGCATATATACATATAGGTATTCAGTTTTAAGGAACATTGGACTGTGGAAATGCTAAATATAATTTTGGAAGCAATTACATGATACAAATATGTATGTATACATATATTGTTGTAGATTTAAATACACATAGCTATATAAATATCTAAGGAACGTTAGATTCTACAAATACCAAAGTGAAATTTAGAATGAGTACAAGAATAGAAATACATATAAGTATATGTTGTTGCTCGTACAAAATTTTAGTGTCAATTAAACAATTTAACACCCATACACAGGAAGATTTTAGACACTTGGCCTTCATGAATTTCAAGTAATTGTCCTTTGATAAGAATGTGCCAAAATCATAAAGAATTTTACATTTCATCCTTACCACAGTAAAACTATAAACAAAGTTCCAATTTTTATGCAATATTTGTTATAGAAGCTACAATATCTATAACAATATTTCATTTCAGTTATAGAGAACTTTGTGCATTTTATTACAATAAGAAAATAAACGATCTGTATAGCCAGAGGCATGGGATATACGTCCTTGCAAACAGAGCAGCCTGGGTAAGGATCCAGTACCATTTGAAAACCATGTCCTAAATGTCAAACTAATAATAGAATTCAGAACCCGAATACCTTTTTCGCAAAAGGCGTTGTCTTGGATCCGAAGACTATGAATGTTTAAAGTCCTGCAAGAAAATCAATAATTTATAATTACTGTGAAGATAGAGTTCAAGAAAAGTTAAATCTTTAATACCAGGATGAATTTATGAAATGAAAATATTGAATATCTAATATATGGACGTTACTTAGCTTGTGATTTTGGGAAACATATGCCTTTCCTTCCATTCGTGTCAATGAGGAAAATCGTCCACAGGCCCAAAGGGGAGGAGTGCACCAAATATTGCCTGATGGGTACCCTCGCAGCATCAGGGGTGCCATCATTAGATTGGTAACTGAAAATCCTTAACCAAACTTTTCAGAAAATAAATAAAGAAGAGTAAACCTTTAAGAACTTAACAGTCCGAGTGCTAAAAAGGTTCGCACAATATACGCATGATGAACATAGAAGTTTTATTAATCTCTGGTTGCTACTTCAACATTCTATATATGTTGAAGGGAAATACAATAACCAAGTTCAAAACACAAAAACAAGAACCGATAATTGATGATAAATTACTTGATTCAAGTCTAGACTATTTACACACAGTGGCATCATATGACTATTATGGTGGGTCCTTATGAATCAGAATGAATCTTGTCCCTTAATAAAAACAGTAATATTAATGTCAGTTGGATTTGACTTGATATATCACTAGGTCTGAATTACATATCCCAGAATCAGGAACCAATGATACTGATTTTGAAAGAATTACATAATTGTAGCTTTCTGCGAAAATCATTATTTGTAAACATCGAACAGGAACGAAAAAATCATAACACCCTATTGCAAGAGACATACCCATTCCCGAAAAAAATGCAATCACTCCTGGAGGAATCCAGATTTACCTGTGAACTATAGATTAATAGAATCTCACAACCTTTTCAGACAACTATCGAATTTCTAGGAAGGTATCAAAGCTTCAAAGACATGGAAGAATAAAGATAGGGTTCGGACCTCTACTGAACACAACAAAAATTCAAACACATAGTATGAGACTTTGAAATACAGACTAAGAGAAAACCCATGACTTTGCAGATAGTTAACAAATTTATAGGAGGGTATCAAATATTTAAGGTCATGGAAGGATTTGAAGTGAAATAGATATTTAAACATACAATACAATACCCTTTGAAAATTTCAATAAGTTTCCCTATTCTCTATTGGGTTAATGATATAGACCAGAATTCCTATGAAGTTCATAGAGACTCAAAGTTGTATCACAGTGTGTAAGTAAATGGAGGACCAATAAAGGAATAACAGGGGGACAATGACAAACCCTAAGTTTAAAATACACTTAACAATATTTACAGAAATCTAATGTAGGGCTGAGGAAGTCAGAAAAGCAAGAAAAATATATAGTCACTGGTGCATACTACGTAAACCAAAATTGCAAAGAGCTTAGAGTAACATGACAGAGAGTTATGTTTACCTAGTTCAGGGTAAAATTCCTATGATAGTATCCCTATCGTTTCTCCTACACATGATGAACCCAAATCCACGATTCAAGACATGTACACTGAGCCGATTTTCACGAGCAACACTGGAGTAGTTTTCCAGAGGGACAAATCCGAAGGAAATGAAACAATGACCTAGAGACCCGTCTCGAAACAGAGTATAGTGATGGTTACGAATTCTCTACTCTACCATGTGACAAAAGGGAGGTGGCATGCTTTTCTTTACACATGGTGGTCGGATGACAAGCCTCGAGAGGTACCCTTCGCAGGTCACCATTAATGGACTGGACAAAGGTTTCAATTCAGGTATGACACATCCTATGTCAAATTCATGGCAAGTTGTTACGAGGGAGGATGACTTAGTTAGGGCACAGTATACACGATTGTCGAGTCTAGTCTCTCATTCAGGTAAGGTGTTACTAACTATTTGTTAATGTTAAACAAATTTGGAAGGGTGATTGTTATTGTTGGACCCCTCAGTGATGTTCAACCAATAACCAACCTCAAATTGTATTAATAGTGATCAGGAGTTTAATCATGACCAGATTTCACAAGGCCTATTGTTTGGTGAGTTAAAAATAAACGTAAAGTCACCTTTATGTTAACGCTTATAACATTTTTGCTAAAGGAATATGCTTGTTGGAACCCAATTTCATATATATCCTTTTGTCATAAGTAATGTTAATACTATGCAAGGAGAGGGTTGCAATATTATAAGTCTTTGATAAATGCCAACTTTAAATGCTCATGCCCGGGAATGGGAAAAATACTAAGGATCCTTAATATTATAAACATTAATATATATATAAATGTCAATGTGTATATATGGAGATGTTATGACATTTGTGGGGTATTATTAACCCTTCATACTTATTTAGAAATGTTAAGTAATCTGAAAGTCTAGGATATAGAAAAGCTACCTTTAGATATATAATTACTGTACAATATGAAATAACTCTGAGATAAAATCCTTTATAACGACAATGATTTGTATCACTAAACGGAAACATGAACCCTGTGAAAGTTAAATAGTGAGGACAAACACCCACTTACAATATCTTTATGTCTTTCGAGCAAGTTCTTTGAAGGGGAAGAGAATTAATGTCCCTAACAAAAACATTTTTATTTGGTAAATTTGGCGAACATTACAACAAACAGTGCTAGTTTGTATGCCACTGGTCTAATTTGAGTTAATACTTCGAATGTACCTCGAAACCTTGGTGCCAACTTGGAAAATTTCCCTAGATTTAATGATCTTTTTGTTTCTTTGAATTTAAGATACACATGTTCTCCAACATTAAATTATTTATGTCATATTTGTTGATATGCATAGTTTTTTTGTCGATCTTGTGCAACCTTTAAATTTTGCTGCACCTTTTTAACCATTTGTTCCATTTCTTGGCTATTTTACTATCAAACCATTATTTTTTCGATCAAATTATCCCAAATTATTAGAGTTGTGCATTTTCTACCATATAAAAATTCAAAGGGACACATTTTTTTCGACACTTGATAACCGTTATTGTAAGTGAATTCGACTAAGTGCAGGTATTTTTCCCACTTAGATGGTTTCGACTAAGTGATAACATATCTTTGATAATTTGATTTGTACGTTCCATCTTTCCATCCGTTTGTGGATGATAACTTGTACTGAAATTCAAATTAGTTCCCAATCCTACAAGCAAGTCTTTGTAGAAAATTGATGTAAATTTAACATCTCCAAGTCTTGTTATAAGACTCTTCCCATATCCTATTGTATGACATCCCCTCAATTAATAATAAATGTTCATTTCATTAATTAGTTTCAACCTTGAAAATCCAGTTTAATGTGAGTATGACCAAAATTGACTAGAATATCCCTACATGGTTACTAGTTGTTCCAGAGGTAATCCATTATCTTTTATGGTGGTGGAAATCTTGTAAGGTAATTCTACAATCCAATGACAATATCTAAGTTGTATTGCAATAAGTTTGTTCCATTTTTTGTCTTTTAGTTTACTGATACATTGGTTATAATTACATTATTCATGGAATGTCAACATTATATTGTTTAAGAAGTGTTGAAAAATCCATAATGTATGGAAACTAAAGGAATAAAAATGAACTTCTTGAAAAAAGTTAATTTCTAAAATAAAATATAATTATAAATGAATAATTATAAAATAAAGTTCAGATAGAATTATAATTCTAAATAACTTTCAAACATAAATTTAATTCTAAAATAAACCTTCAGACATAATTAGTTGAACTAGGTAACAATCCTGCTGGACAAATTTTCTAGTGGTAAATGCATCTGGCATTGAAACTAACCTTCAAAATTGCGAACGGAAAAATAACTAATCTGGACTAACATTAACTGCTTTAACGTTCGGATTAAACAATTCGATATTTACTCAACTTCCAATTAACTGGAGAAATTCCAATGCCAGGTGTCAACTTCATGGAGGGTTAATGTAACATTCCCAAAAATAAATTATTTTTAAGTTTGAAATTTCTTAGGAAATGTAACGAACCGCCTCGTTACGACAACTACTCTAGTGCCAGGTGCAAATTTTTTTTGAAGTGCGTGTGTGCGCATATACGAGTAAACAACCAGGACGAACATCAGAACACGACCAAGACACACGATACATAACCATATGCATAAATGAAGATCTCACGACAAGTGAAACTGACTGCTAAAATAYGACTAWCCTCCCGCCCGTCCTACCCTGCAAGGTTAGGACCTCCAAGACACAGAGTCAACGCTCAAGCCCGGTTTCCCATCGTCTTTAACCATTTAAGGTCTCAGGGCTGGCGACTGTTCTGATGAACATGGAGGTGTCTACATCCCACCGACACAACAGAACAACAACCAACTGAATAAA
>JZKD02S0166913.1:371736-390235 GCA_000966675.3 Picea glauca
AGACAGCTTTCCAAGCCTTGTGAAATAACTGTGTCGCGTGCTCTCAAGATGCGTGTAAGCTCTACGCTGTGAGGATCGTGTTGCTCTCCCGACTGTGTGAAGAGGCTTACTGCTGAAGCTCTAATACCATGATAAATTGTGAAGGACAGAGAAATGCAGAGAGAAAAGAATAGTATATTCCAATGTATGAAGAAATACAGAACAGAACTAAAGAGGTTAAGCAGTCCATCACAATGTAAGATGGTTGAGCTATATATGCTCAAGCAAGACGAAAATAGAAAGTACAACTGTCCAGTACAGCTGGCAGTGTACGATCATACTGTTGAGGGTACAATATATTTAACACCCTTCACATTAAAGGAGTACGAAGTAAAGAGGGTTCCTTCATGAAAGGACCAACTAGAAACTACTAACTATAATTGTTGTAAGTCTAGTTAGTACATTGTTTGAAGAGCTATCGTTCAGTTGAGATATCTGACATCTTAGGTAGGTTTAAATGAGTTGTTACGATGGAGTTTTATTATTACGAAACATTTATGTAAATGATGACTGGAAGGTCTTTAACCAACCGTTAATTACAAGGGATTTCATTTGATGACTTTGGCCATGTAAAGAAAATACCAAATAGTTTATGTTAAGCCAACAACTTGTCACTAAGGCATGTACTCCCAACCCCTTTGCGTTGTGGATAGTATACGAGCCTTGTTTTCGAAAGACCAATGGAGATTCACCCTTGGGCACAAGTATACATGAATTTTGCATGGGGAAGAATTTAAGATTGTAAATCCTAAGTTCTCTATAGTCTAAGTCCATTATGGTATATAGATATATATGAATGTTAGAATAACTTTAGGACTGAATGGGATGTTAGAGCGATGGAATTTTATTCACTTAGGAATTCTATTTCTTATTTGTAGACTGGATATGAATATCAACGTTGAGAATCATAATATAAGAAAACTTATCAGAGTTTAACAATCGAGATGACTGTCACCTTCCCGTACCTACAAGTCTATTAAATGAATTGGAGATTTATGTTCCTCAGATTTTTTTTTAAATTTTTTATTGGTAAATTTGAGGTACATTACAGTTAAGGGGATAGGCGTAAGAAGAAAATCGAACATATTACACCACATAAATTATTTTCTGGGCTCAACTAAGTGAGGAGAATCCACTGCGAGAAAAGACTAATAAGCACAGAAGAAAATTATGTCATACTACAACTCAGGAAACCGAACCACTAAGGAAAGGAAGGAACCCAAGGATCTATGCCCTGTCTCCTTCTCTCGCGCACGCATTGGCAGCTCGAGTTATGAAAAAAATATTTTTTCTTGGAAGAACCGAAGAAGGCAAGATGGAACTCGTTTCGGGTGCTAGAAGACAATCCTATGGTTTAAAGAGATCCCATACCATGCCTACATCCTACGCCGGGTAAGCACCAAGGAAAACCAAATACAAAATGCAAATGAGTAACCACGACAACGCTGAAGGCACCCAGGGAGATCCCACCTACACAGTAATGGTTTTAAGAATTCATCTTTGATAGAAAGTTGCAATTAATATAAAATTGAGTTGCTTACAAAGAAAAAACACCTGCTAAACTAAAATTGACACCATGGGAATACAAAAGTATAGTAATAGAAATTATAAATCCATAACAATAGGTAGAAACAAATAATCGACTTCCCAAAAGAAAAATCAGAAGTCCACATGATTCAAAATTCCAAAATCATCAAAAAACTGTTGCAAGGAGCCTGGTTGGGACAAATCTCTAAATGTCTCTAAGGTTTTCCGCCTACCATTCAGAGAAATACAAGTCAAATATCATTAAACAACACTTGGGAGGATCCTGCTTTGCACTATCTATGAATGTCTCTAAGGTTTTAATATAATTTTAGCAGAAAGAAAAACAATAATTACTACGGAAAGGAAGGGCTAAATGACAAAAATAATTTTAAAGAGTCGAGATCAACTTCATATCAATACCTTAAAACAACAAATAGGAGTTTTGAAACTGAATAAAAATCTTAGTTATAATGCCTTATTATGAACATATGAAATAACTTCAAACTTGAAATGCACCGATTGCATTCCGAAAATTCCCTTCAATTTTAGTATCTCTTAATATCTCAAAGATAAATTAATTTTAAAGGGTAGTGGATACAAAATGCAACATTCATCATTATTATTATTCATGCACCAGAAATAAGCTACAACATCCATCATTATTATTATTCATATACATGAAAATTTTAACTAAAATACAATGCCAATTTAGACATGCGTGCTGAATCTGAAGGCGATGATCTCATAGTTGATGTCGCGCGCTTGCTCTCCATCCTGAATCTGAAGGATATGATCCCACAATCATTGTCCCACTCCTGCTGCTAACCGTTGAGACCTCACTGATACCTCCCATCCAACGCTAGGGGTACTCTTCTTCCCCTTGAGCCCCCCGAGCCGCAAAGGGGCCACACACACACCAGAGAATACTAGCTCCCAACTCGCCTCACAAAGTCGAGCTACCACTCGTTATCCGATCTAGCTATCTCAATTCCCACAAGAAAAGTTCAGTCAAGATAAAATCCGGTAGTGTAACCTTACACATACCAGACATGCTGTTTTCTCCTCCTCAACCATCCATTTTATAGAGGTTTCTTAGTGATTAGTTGTCAAACCCTCACTAAATTATTTTTATTAAATGTAATTAGGATAAACTTCCCCCGTACACATGTCACTCGATCCCTTAGTTGCACCAGATAATTAATTAACTAATTAATTAAATTTGCCTATTTCCCTCACCCACCTAAAAGGGTTCCTAAAAACGCTCATTGGGGTCCCTTTATTCCATTACATTTATTAAATGACTAACGCCTTTCTTAAAATCTAGTCGAGTTCACAATTAGAAGGTTCCAAAGACTAGATTCATTACTATGTTAGACATTCCCCTTTTTCTTTTAGTTCCCCTTTTTATCTAATTTCATAATTATCAAGTTTAGACATAAACAACAATTTACCCTTTTATTAATTTAATCCTTCATTAAAATTTTACTTTAATTATTAATGTTTGAATTTTCTTTATCCCCTTCTTGTTACATGTCCATTTTTTTTTTTTTTTCACATGTTCTACTTAGACCTAGGTTTTAAATTCATTAGGCTTGGTGATAGTTTTTAAGGGAAAAATTAGTTATTAAACTTTACGCATACCATCATTCATTTTAAGGTTGACCAGGCTCAAAGGAGACATAGTTTTCTAGGTATTAGGTTTATTAACTTACCAAAGTTAAAATCACGACATGCCCTTCAAGATGCACTACGTGCTCCAAGGGTGCCACTCGCTTGTATTCATGTTTTATTTGTGTGACATGCCCTTCAAGACGCACTGCGTGCTCCAAGGGTGCCACTTGCCTTTTGAATGATTTTGGTAGACGTCAAACCCGTGGAGTCAATACTCCATCAAGTGACCTTGTGGGATAAGAAGGGCCTCTAAGGAATAAGGAACCTCCCTTATTGTGTGCCCCTTAGAATCATCCTGGGCGACTGTCGCAGTCTACTGTCATGACATCGCGGATCTATAGAACTAGGTAATAGGTAACCTATAGTTTGAGCCACGACGGGAGTGCTAGTAGGCTATGGCAGGGATACTTCCACACCTCTCCCTCAATGTCTCTGGATGTCATGCATGATCCCTTTACACCTAATGTGAGTTTGGTTAGCAAGCCATCGTCATCCTACATTCATCAAGGAAACGTGTCAGCGATTACAATCAACATCATCATATCTAGTCATATGTGACATATGTAATATCAAAAACATTCAAACCATAACAGTCCACCCCCTGACTCGATATGGATTCCAAGGAGATCCATCGATTCCATCATAATCCTCAATGTACAAAGTCTTGCACACTCAGGAAAAACTAGTCAATAACACCTGTCGATATAAATATAAAAATATAACATATCATCATATCCTCCACACCTCATAATTATAATCAAAATGGTCAATCATATAGTGAACCTGATCACTTGCACGCAAGTTTCCTCAAATTATAATTCCAATAAGGTGTCCACAAGAGCGAGATGTTACATCTGATACCATGAAAAAATTAATGAGCAATGAATATGAGTATGGGAGAAAACCTATTGGAGTGACTCATTACCCTTCTCAGTATTAACAAAGAATAAATATATTGAATAGAATCCAATGGATCTCTAACTAAACTTTAGAGAACTGAACCATAATTGAAGTCTAACTATGGCTAACCACGACAATTGGGAGACAAGGAAACATTGAGAGTTAATAACAGGGAGACTAACTTTAACAAGGTCACCCAGGGTACCACACAAGCTTCTAATTGGTAAATGGTAAAGAAGGTGGAGTGGAAGGTTCTCAAATCATCCTAACTTAACCAACACCAAAGCAAAGTAAAAAACCTAAACGCAGTAAAATACATAAATTTAAAGTGAATCGTCATTATTATGTTAATCACAGTAATCACCAATTTTAATGACAAACATACATGTTTTTTCATGCAAGGAAGTTAAGACTTGAAATCATAACCTTTCAAATATTGTGATGACGAAGAATATTGCAACCATATAAAATACTGGCCATTAAAAATGCATAAGTGATATAGGTGTAACTATCATTAACATGATAGGGATAACTCATTACATGAAAATTCGACGAACAATCACATGAGTTAATTACTCTTCACTTTCTTATTTTACTTCACTTACTTTCTTACATCATGAGCTAATTGCTCTTCACTTTTTCATTTTACTTCACTTACTTTCTTACATCGTGATATAGGATCTTGAAAATATACTCTAATTTATATATATATTATCTGATTAATTTTACATATTTTAATATGTATACCACACATAATATTATCTTTATATTATTACTATATAATAAACATATTAATTATAATATATAATTAATTTGATCTAAAACCATGATAACATCATCTATGTAATAATGATTCTTTATTTGTAATTCAATTTCTAAACTTTTTTAACTCATGTAGTACATTTATTAAATATTTGTAATTCAATTTCTAACTTTTTTTTAGCATAGTACATTTATTAAATATTTGTAATTCAATTTCTAAACTTCATGTAATACATTTATTAAATATTTGTAATTAAATTTCTAAACTTTTTTAGCACAGTACATTTATTAAATTACCACAACTATCCATCTATTCAGAAACATTATATTGTTTTATTGCAATGGCCTCATTTCTCGATACTAAAACGCACATAGTTTGTATGGTTGTCTGTATTTTCTTCACAATAATTCCATATTGTTAACCATGTCGCCTAGAACCATATTTTCATACCATTCATCTATGTTTGTGGGAAGTTACACCTGCCATAATTCTACACTTATTTGTGTTCGGGTAGGGCTCCTCTCCTTTTCCCTGACTATTGTTCTGAACCTAACTTATTCTTTGAGGGAATTTGTTTACAAACGAACACGTTAATGATTTTTTATTATGAAGATCATACACAAATTTATTTGCACTTATTTGTGTCCACGTAGTGCTCCTTTCCTTTTTTCGGACTATTATTATGAACCTAACTTATTCTTCAAGGGAATTTGTTTACAAATGAACACGTTAATGTTTTTTACACAAATTTATTTGTTTGAATTGATTAGATTTAAAATGCGGAAATGGTTTAAAATAAATGTATCATGTATTGATGAATACTTATTATGATTGTAAATTGAATAATGATGATTAGTTAGGTGATGATATACATGATATTTGATCATTTATATATATTTGTAAATTGTAAATGTTACTAAGATTTTTCTGAGTTGATAGGGAACTTAAAGATATGTTGAGCCTCTCAACATGGATAAAACTCCACAAATTCTTATGGATTTAGGGAATAGTAGTGATTTTAGAATTTGATTTGAGTAATTCAAAAGATTAATAATGAATGATAAGGAGAATCTTTAGTGGATGTGGAAACATGGATTATTATTAGCAAACTGAGTCATAGATGGGTAAGGGGTTTTTATAGAGCCATACTAGGTATTATTAGGAGAGGTGGAACATTGTCCATATTTCCAACTACTAGCACTAGTATTGTGGCTAGAGTTGAAAACTATGAGACACTTTTTGTCAAGTGGTTAGATGTTTCTATGTGGGTAAACCACAAAATCGGTCACTTACTAGGAGAGGGGCATGCAATGAGATGAAATATTTATTCCGCGATGTTCATTAGTTTCACAAATAGGGTCAACTACCTAAGTTATAAAGGTCCCTACAATTTTGTCATTTTTTTCATTGCTCAAAGTCGGATGCTCAAAAGGAATGACACATGGCACACTTAGAGTTCAAGAAAGATGAAAAATATCTAAACAAAATATAAGAGTCAATAAAAGCTAGGAAACATGTAGACAAAGAAAATCTAAAAGTCAATAAAAAGTAAGAAACCTTTAGGAGAAAAGTTAAGAGTAAATAAAAGTTGGAGAATCTTAACTAAAATTTAAGAAACATCTGGGAGTAATTTTAGAAAATTAACAAATGTAGGTGAGTGGAGGTTATAAAAGAAAGGACTTTTGATATATTCTATTTGTGAATCTGAACAAAGGTATAGAGGTCAGAACTCCAGAGCTTGTGAGCTCGAACAACCTTGTGAGCTCGAAGGCCAATAATTTTTGCTAGCGATTGGTACCTATATAGCATCGTTGCTGCTCTAGAGTCCTTGGAAAAGAAGAGTAACCACAAGTATGGACAAGGCGATAACAAGTAAGTTTGATGGACAAGAAACAAGATGACTTTGACAATATTGATGTAACATCCAAAAATTTATGCAAGAATCTAATATACAACAAGTTCGTATGGTAATCGTTATCATGATTTTTTTTAAGTAGTTATTGCACATGTTAGGATTTTAGGAAATTTTTGAGTACGTCATTAATTTTCCCTTTAAATTGATAGACATTGATTATTAAAATGTAATTGAAATGATATATTGGTTTATTAAAATGAAATGGAAAATAATATTGGTTGAAAAAGTTTAGTTGATGTAGAAACATGGATTATGCTTAGCAAAGTAACTCACACATGGATAAGGGGTTTTTATAGAGCCATACTAGGTATTATTAGGAGATGTGGAACATTGCCCCTATCTCCAACTACTAGCACTATTATGGTGGTTGGAGTTGAAAACTATGAGACACTTTTTCTCAAGTGGTTACAATTTTCTATGGGGGTAAACCAAAAAATCAGTCATTCACGAAGATAAACTAAGGGGTATGCGATAAGATGAAATATTTATTCCTCGAAGTCCATTAGTCTCATAAATAGGGTCAACTACCAAAGTTATCAAGGTCCCTACAATTTTGTCACTTTTTTCATTGCTTAAAGTCGGATTCTCAAAGTGCATGACACATGGCACACTTAGAATATGAAAGTAAGTAATAAAGTGTAACATCCCGATTATACTCAAGAATACGTGAACAATTAAAAAAAAACATCAAGTTTTAAATTATGATAATAATAGAGTAATTTTTTTTTTTTCATAACGTCTTTATTTTATTTACTAAAAATAAGTAGCCATAAGAATTTAAATTTTAACATATAACCATGTCTATCTTATTATTCACGCAAATATATACATCAATAATATGAAAAACTAAAGAACACTATCATGAAGGAACTAATATAATTTGCATATTTTTTATCCAATGAAATAACTTCTAATAGGTCAAAGAATGGGTGTAACGATTAAAGAATATATTCTTATTATTATACATTTACCTTAAAACTTGCACAATAAGTGTAAGTAATCATGTCCCTAAGTTTAGGTATCTATTGACTTTTCGTTTAGGAATTTTGCGCACTAAAGCACCTCTTAAATTATAATGAAGGCGTAGTTTGCATAAACCCTTCGAAAGAGTAATCTATCTTCAATAACAATCGATAAATGATTGGCACAAACATGCACAACCACAATCTCAATTGATTTTACATGGCTTAAAATTTATTTGTAACATCTCCCTATTCTTCTCATTTTATGAAGATTGAGAGAATAATAACCATTATTGTTATAACAATTATACTTATATATAATAAAATTTTATTTCTACTACAATCATGCATATATAGTTTATTTAAAAAAGCAAGGATCTAGTAAATTCAATATTATATATATAAATAAAACTTATTATTTTTATACATTAGACTTCAAAATGTTTATAAAAAATTACATCGTAAAACTAAACCAAGGAGAATTTAAAAGTGACTCCTATATCTTTAACGGATTTAACACAACTAGATATCCTATCATGCTATCAAAACTTGATACAACTAAAACTTTAATGATGAGAACTCGCATGAATTGTGGTAAGGAAACACAGGTCTCCCTTCAACCTTTCTTACATCATTTTATTCACGTCATTGAAAACCGTATCTATCCTCAATAAAGGTCGACAATGACAATATTTTTTCTCAGTTTAATCACATTGAAATGAGAAAACAAAGTGATTTGAAGTATTTAAACAAGCGATCCTTTCTCGTTTTCAGAGGAAAGTGATCAATGTCAATTAAAATTTTGGTTGTTGATGAATACGATCATTTAACAATTATTTTTCACATTGTTAATCTATGCTAAACATTCTTAACGAAAATATGTTGGTAAAACACAGAATTACCATTAGTAATGGAAATTCCAGAGTTAATATCCACTCTTCTTTCCTACAAAATCTTAAAACCTAACTTTTTGTAAAAACCACTTGTCAAGCTTGTAATAAGTCAGCGCCTAGCTAGTTGGTAAAATTCTTGTTAGCACCGTGCATAACAATTTCAATAGTGAACTTTAAGTACTCACGCTTGTTACCCTAATCGGAAATAGTAAGGCGTGCAACTAGGATTATTAAGAATTCAAAAAAATTAATGCTGCCACCAAAAGGAATAATAATCCCTTAAACCAAAAGTCATAGCGCTAGTCAAAACATTTGCAAGACACTGACACAACGATGCAATTTTTTTTTCGAAACATTTGTTCCATGGGAGAAGTATACTATCCTATCGATCATGGAAGAATCCAGATGCCAATGCCTTGAAATTAATTCCCACACGGACTACATCCAACTCGACTAGAAATCACTACCACGTAGAAATATTTAAGATAGATGAAACATGAAAGAAAAAAACGGAACTCAGGAGTGATGAGACAATTTCAATGAGAAAACACAAGAAACACATTTCGATAAGGAACCTATTGAGAAATAAACGAATTTCATTCAACAGGGACCTTATATCACTTGAAACCATCAAGTTCCAAGGTCGGACCACTTGGAAAGAAGCGCAGGTTGAAATTGAAATACAAGGGCGAAATTGGAAGGAAATGAAATCACTGGAAAATTTAAAAATGAAATGGTTGAGTCAATATACAAACAATTACAAAGAATTTACTGGTTATTCTATTGTATACAACAATGATTTCACTGGCAAATAAAAATGAAATGGCTGAGTAAATAAACAATGAAATGCAGATCCTTTAATGCTTAATTTCGTTGTATACAAAAAATGGAATCGTTGGTAAATAAAAAGACGAATTGCAGAGAGTAAAGACAACAGTAATAGCAGAGAAATAAGGAGTAATTTCAATGTACCCAATAAAGAATTTGTTGGGTAGTCACAAATGAAATTGGCAGAATAAAAAAACCAAAATCACAGAGCAATAAAGAAGTATTTTCGCTATACAGAATAAGGAATTTGCTGGAAAGAGAAATTATGCTTCACTTATTATCCATGCACAGGAAAGAAGGGCAATTGAATCTAAACCTTTAACACCGGAGTGAAATACAATCGATTCAAATCTTGGTCAACTGCTCAGGCACCGACTAATAACTTAAAGGATAAAGTAACAGAAGATAAAACCACAATTTCTTTGTATTAAAAACAATAAAAGAACAAAGTAAAATAAAATAATGGCCCATGACCAAACACAATTTTCCTCGTTAATAATACAACATAGTAATAATCTCAACCAGAACCAGAAACTACAATAAAACACAGTAATAAAACAAAGCTCTGAAACATAAATTTAGTGACCCTTTTGCAATTTCACACGACGTTCTATCGTCGAGATAAAAACTCATATGAATAACTAAACGGGTCATTTTATTTAATGACATCTACGCAAGCGAGATTACAACAATAAATAAATGTATGAACAAGAAATTGATCTATTATTAATACAAATTATGTGCATGCGTATCTTATCCAGATGCGAAGAACCGGAAGTGACTTTCTTGTTCTTGCGCTCCATCTAACTCTGAATTGTCGACCGATGAGACCTCATCGGTACCTCCCAACCAAGGTTAGGGGTACTTTTCTTCCCCCTTAGCCCCCCAAGCCGCAAAGAGGCCACACACACAAGCCGCAAAGAGACCACACACACAATACCAGAGAATTCTAGCACCCAACTCGCCTCACAAGGTCGAGTTACCACTCGTTACCCGAGATGGGTATCCCAACTCCCACAAAAAAAACTTTGTAAAGATAAAATTTGACAGCATGACATTACTCAAGCCAGATTATCCCCCATACTCCTCCTCTGCCATCCTTTTTATAGAGTTTATTAATCATTATTTTCCCCAACTCTCATTAGTTTCATTTTTCATTTATTTAACTAGGAAAAATCTCCCCAACACAGATGTCGCTCGATCCCCTAGTTGCACCAGAAAGTTAATTTATTAATTAATTAAATTTTTCTATTTCCTTTACCCACCTAAAATCATTCCCCAAAACACTCATCGGTGTCCTGTTATTCCCTTACAATTCTTAAATTACTTACACCTTACTTAAATCCTAGTTGAGTTCATAAATAGAAAGTTCCAAAGGCTAGATTCCTTATTAAGTTAGACATTCCCCTTTCTCTTTAAGTTTCCCCTTTCTTTAAGTTTCATTTTCTTTTAAATTTCCCCCTTTTTCCTTTTTAACTAAAAATCAATTTTGCAAGTGTAGATAAAAACAACGATTTACCTTTTTTATTTTTTAACTAAAAATCAATTTAGCAAGTGTATATAAAAACAACCATTTACCCTTTTTCCTTTCGAACTAAAAATCAAATTAGCATGTGTAGATAAAAACAACCATGTACCCCCTTTAATAAATTTAATCCTCCATTATAATTTTCTACTTTAATAATTAAAGTTTAAATTTCTTTACACCCTTCTTGTTTTATGTCTAATTATTTTTTTGTTCAGAGGTTCTGCTTTGACCTATGTCTAAATTCACTAGGATTTGTGACAGTTCTTAAGGGTAAATTTGTTATCAAACTTACTCATCACTTTATTCATTGTAAGGCCAACCAGGTTCTAAGGAGGCATAGTTTTCTAGGCACTAGGTTTATTAACTTACCAGTTAAAATTGTGACATGCCCTTCAGGACGCAATACGTGCTCCGAGTGTGCCACTCTCGTCTTTCTGTTTACTTTTCATGACGTTCCCTTGAAGACGCACTATGTTCTCCAAGGGTGTCAGTCGCCTCTTTCTGTTTTCTTTGCACGACGTGCCATTCAAGACGCACTACATGGTCCAAGGGTGCCACTCACCTCTTTCTATTTTCTTTGCGTGATGTGCCCTTCAATATGCACTACATGCTCCAACGGTGTGACTCGCCTCTTTCCGTTTTTTTTGTGCGATGTTCCCTTCAAGATGCACTACGTGCTCCAAGGGTGCCACTCTCCTCTTGACTAAATTTGGTAGACGTAAAACCCCTGGAGTGAATACTCTGTCAGGTGATCTTGTGGGAGACTAAGGGCCTCTAAGGAATAAGGAGCCTGTCTTATTCCATGGCCCTTAGAGTCATCTTGAGAAATTGTCACCGTCTTCCCTCACGACATTGTGGGTCCTCTCGAACTAGTTAATTGTTAACCTATAGTTTGAGCCACGACGGGAATTATAGTACGCTCTTGTAGGGATGTTGTCGCACCTCTCTCTCAATCTCTATGGTCGTCATGTGAGACCCCTTTAATACAAATGAAAATCTGGTGGGCAAGCTATATTCATCCCTAAGATTCCACTCCCTAACTCAATCCGAAGTCCAAGGGGTTTCATCGATGCCTCAACATCCTCAATGCCTAGAGTCCTGCAGAAATAAGGAGAACCTAGTCAATAGTACATGTCTATGTAAATACAACAAAAATAACATATGATAAAATCCACAATATCTCATAATCATAATGAAATAAACCAATTGTATGAAGAGCGGGATCACTGGCATGAAATTTTCCTCAAAGAATAAGTCTTCTTGGTGTGCACAAGAGAAAGATGTTACATACACCCCCTCTTGTTTTAAACTTTGTCCTGAAGTTCCAAAGTATGTAAGTGATGAAGTAAATCGTATAATAGTATAATATGTATAACTGGAAACTGCTGACGCATATCATATGTGTCCTCTGAGGTTGTCAAGTGTGGACTATAGTTGTCCCACTAGACCTTGACCTAGTCTATTGTTTGCTACCGTAGCTGTCGAATGAGATGGTCCAGGATGTGGATTGGCTCCACCGTGAGCTCACCCTCATCTGATATCTGCAAGGAAATCATGCCAATAACATGTGTAGGATCACTAACAAATGTCTCAAAACTGATATGTGAAAAACATCATGCATAAGCCTCAAAGAATCAGGCAAGGCTAGTCGATAGGCCACGAGCCACTTCTTTTCCACAATCTTGAAAGGTCCCATGAACCTAGAAGAGAGTTTATCACCCCTTCCAAGCTTAATCAAACTCTTATGTGGTTTCAACCATAAGAAGACTCAATCACCAACTTCATAACTACAATCGACACGAGGCGCATCGAGATAACTCTTTTTTCGATCCCGTGCTTCCTCAATCCTTTGTCTTATGGTTTTCATTTGATATTCCATTTATTGGATCGCTTCTGCTCACACCAAGACCCTATCTTCAAGTTGGTCCCAACTCAAGGCATCCAGCACGGTCGCCCGTAAAGAAACTCGAAAGGAGCCATCTTAATGGTGCTTTGATAGTTGTTGTTTTATGCAAATTCTACCAGTGGCAAGAATTCTTCCCAATGCTTTTGTTGGTCCATCACGTACATACGCAACATATCCTCCAAGATTTGGTTTGTTCATTCTGTCTTCTTTTCTGTCTTTGGGTGATATGAGGTACTCAAATTAAGTTGGGTTCCCAACGCCTCTTGGAAACTAGTACAAAATTATCTTGTAAACATCGATCCTCTATCAAATATAATCCTCTTAGGCACACCATGCAACCTCAAAATCTCACTGATGAAAACTCTATATATGTCAAGTGTCTCATACGTCATATGCACAGGAATAAAATGAGCACTCTCCATTAGAGTGTTGATTACCACAAAAATCGGGTCATGTCTCCTAGCCGTAAGTGGTTGTTCAACAATGAAATCCATCGAAATGACCACCCATTTTGATTCTGGAATAGCATGTGGTTGTATTAATCCTACCGGATGTCTATGTTAAGACTTCACATGCTAACATTCTATACATATTGCCATGTAGTTGACCATGTATGCCTTCATTCCTTTCCAGAAGAATAAGGGTTTAAGGTTTTCTTTCATCTTCGTGACTCCAAGATGAGCTATGTACACTACTCTACGAACCTCATTTAGGATCCAAAACATTAACTCATCATTGGGTGGTATGTAAATTCAACTTTTAAATATCAATAATCCATCGTTGTCCACAGTAAAACCCTCAAATTTTGGTACCATCATTGTCTTTTGTCCGATAATATCCTTGGTCTCTTTGTACTAGTCATCGTCACACTGTAAAGTTATAATCTTTTCACGTAGATTATTATTGAAGAGGTATAATTTAAAAATGTGCATGGCCTCTAAATCAATGCGTCTGCCACTCTATTCATTGCTCCCTTTAAGTAGGAAATCTCAAAATCATAATCGATAAACAGTTTTGACCAACACCCTTGCGCATGTTCAAATCATTTTGTGTAAAAAGGTGTTGTACATCACACTGGTCTAGTTTTGTTAGAATTTTTGTCCAATTAGGTAGTGTATCCACTCTCTCAGGGCATACACTATCACTAACAATTCCAAAACATGCATCATGTAGTTCTCTTCATGCTTCCTTGACTTCCTCGAGAAGTAAGCGTTCACTAGACCGTCTTGCCTCAGACTTCGTCTACGTCTTTCTTGGGTGTGTCTATCCTACCAAGAAGCCCTCGTCCATTCTAGGGAATGTTAGTATTTCCACTTTTTTCAAAAACTCCTTGAGCCTTCAAAATGCTCACGCACATTTCTCAATCCACACAATCTTCTAGTTCTTCTTCTGCAATTTCGTAGTCATATTTTCTATCTTTGAAGAACCCTCTACAAACCATCGATAATATCCCGCTAAGCCCACGACGCTACATACTTTTGGGAAATTCATTGGCCCATGCCACTCCATTATAGCCTCTACCTTCGTTGGATCCACAACGACCCCTTCACTGAAGGTAACATGCCCTAAGAAATGAGTCCTCTAAATCTTGCGGTCGCTTCCCAAAATTTGTTCTCTCGCAAAACTGTAGTACCAAGCATAAAAAAAAATTAATAAAAAAACAAATTTGATCCTTCGTCATCCGAGAAAATAGAAACTTCATCAAGGAACACCCAAAAATAGTCAAGTAGAGTCTCCATGACCCATCCTTCTTTCGTATGAAATGAACAGGAGCACTCCAAGGAAACACACTTGGACATAAGTCCTAGGTCCAACAACTCATTCAGTTGCACCTTCAACTCTTGTAAGTAAGGGATCGACATCTGACAAGGCCTTCTTTCCATCAATTTAGTTTTCGTTTTAGGTCGATGGTAAAATATGTCCTAGCTTCGGGCGACACACCTGGTAATTATTCTACGAATCGTGTCCGCAAATTATCATACTAACGTAAGGTATTCTAATCCTTCCACCATTCCCTTAATGTTCAGCACTAAGTATGCATATAAATTGCATCCTTGCACGTCCTCTCTTGTAGTTGTAGGGAAGAATGAGCCTCGACATACTCCTTTTCTTATTCCTATAATCACCCTGCTTTGTCCTTCATCGTCGGTCGAACCCAACCGCCTCACCTTACCATTGAGTATCGCATCATGTGATTCCCACCAGTCCATACTAATCACGTCGTCATAATATCTCAATATCACTACGTTTAGGTTGGACTTCGCTAAACTATTCCCTAGGTTAAAGAGACAGTTCAAACCCCTTCCTCTAGCCATGTGGTCGACACTCGAAGACACTTCAACGAATCTAAGTTCTTACTGTTGAATTCCTTCACCTGCATCCCTTCAGCGTGGTACCAGGAATATAACTCTCTGTAGCGCCAGGATCCAACAGTACTAGAAGTTTTGTTGGTGATTCTACCTAACATCTCGAGCATGATCGAATGGTGCTCTTCCTATCATTTCTTCACCGCTTCATGGATCTAATGGGCCTTGCTCAAATCTCCCACGGTAGTGGGTTCGTCTGATCCAGACGCTCTGGTCCTTTCCACTAGGAAGTCACAGTGGTAATGTGGCTCCCCACATGTCCAACACCCCTTCTTGGGTCCAGTACTCCTCATACATGAAGAAAAAGATGACGTCCCATTGGCCTCAAACCCTGGTCTATTCTGTTGAACAGCCCTAAAATACTATTGCTACAGTCGATGTCGTTGTGGTGCTCTGTAAGGAGTCTGTTGTTGATGCGCTCATCGTCGAGCTATAGTGAAAGTGGATCGTCTATGGAAACCATGATATCCTCATGAATGTCTAGCTAGTGTCTGATGTTGTTGCGCACCACATGACACCTACCCCACTGGTCTCGTTGGAGTCTTGCTCTGACCCCCACTGATAAACTTATCCTCTGCTATGAGGGACTTCTGGACTGTAGCATGTAATTTTTGAGGCATCAAAATCATAACCTTTGCACAAATGATGACATTAAGGCCAAGCATGAACCTGTTGACCTTAAGTTTCTCGGTATTCAGGTGCAGAGCATACTGACGCAGCTCCATAAAATGGGCCTCATACTCGGGCACCATACGACCGCCCTGTATGAAGGCATTTAACTCATTGAGTTGACGGTTAATGAATTCCTCTAACAGATACCTCTCTTGTGACATCCCAAAAAATAAAGTATTTTTGAAGTTCAAAATTTGTGAGAAAATTATTCCATTTTTAGTAAATTCAAATTTGGAATTTTTTTTCCATTTATGGAAATTCTGAATTTCAAATTTGATAAATTGTAATTAATTATTACGACTGTTGGGAATAAACTTGATTTGAACCAACAAACTATTTGACTGTGACACTTGTATGTAAACAAAATATTGTTTTAATTATTACAGGAGGACAAATGGAACAACCATATTAAATTTAGTTGACCATGACTCCATGAGTGGGGAACATGTTGGAACTACCTTTGGGTTGATTATTACAAGTGGAAAATCAAGGATTTGGCAATTGGCAGCCCCTGAAAATTAGGGATTTAGAAAGATGCAAAAATTCCTAAGGGAGGGAAAAAGACCTAGGCAAAAATATTGGTGGCATAAAATAGCATATGTGAGGAGACATGACGCTGCCTAGTATGCTGGGAAAAGGAAGTACTGTTACTTGTTGTTATGAACACTCAATATTGAGTGTGAGGAAAGGAGGAGACTATAGATAGAGGAAACATTGTTGAAGATGAGATTTCAACTTCGCCCTTATGGATTCATGGTCAGGCTAGGGGATGGATTGGGCAAGTGATTTCGCTACTCTGTCCTACGGTTGGGAGGAACGTGGTTGTTCCCTTTGTCTTCCCACAAATTGGTTCAGATATGTATTATATTCCTTCTCTGTTGGGATCACTAAAATTGATTTAATGGAATGTATGTCATTTATATGTGGAATAATATTATGGATGAATTATATCCGCCTTTGTAGAGTATAAAAATGATCGATTTTCACCAAATTTAGTTCTATGTATTTTGTCAACTTGAATACAAAAGGAATATTGTAGTCGTCCTTTTATTTATGAAAGAGTGCATATGGAAATTGTTGGAACTTATTCTATGGAATAAATTACTGCTAAACATATGTATATACTTATGCCAAAACTACCATGGAGCACTACTTATCCCTTATATAAATACATGAATATATTTCACATAGGTATATATATACATAAATATGCCTATTTGCAGACACAACAATCCGTGTAGATAATATAGAAGAGAGTTCAGATGCAATGTTAAAACAAAAATTATATATGTATGTACAGATCTGTTCTATACTTTGTAAGTAAAGAATCAGTTCAGCAGGCTTTCAATCGCAATAATAAGAGAATTACGAAATGGTAGGAACTATATGAAAACAATTTGATTTTACATGTCTTCTCCTTCCTAACAAACACTACCGTGGGTCGTCTAGAAAGGCACTGTAACACTATAAATAACTGTCCACTTTTCCAGAGTAGTAGACGAGAGGACTTGACCATTACCAAAATACCCATAGGATAACCAAAAACGACCAACATAATTATATGCGATCAGATATGCATAAAGGAAATAGTACAGATATAATTAACATAATTGGGGACTTTCAATCTATTTTGATATACTAATAGACTCAGGCCTGTACCATTACCCAATGCGTGGATACAAGCAATCCCTTTATGGATGGAAATTAAATAACTTCAGATAGTTCATATATATACAGAAGTAAAGAAAATTTTGAAAAGAAATAAGTGATCTGTCTAAGTATTACAATCTCAGACTGAAATGTACAACTGTCAATGTAAAGGGTTACACTTCTAGTACATTTATTTTTTCCAAGGGCCTACGATGATAGAAATTCAAGGTAGAGTTACAGGAACGAATGAATAAACATCATGCCAATCATAGTATCAATTAACTCCAATATAGAAAAAGAATTTAAACTGCATTTTCCATTTCAAAATGTCGAGTTAGGGGCTGGTAAGGAAATTTGACTAATCCTCTTGGCCAGACCCTTAGTTTTGCAGTCAACTCTTGTATTAAATCATGAAAGAAATTTCTTTATAGAGATAATAAACAACATAAAACCAACGGTCTCTACCACAGAAGGTTAAACCTTTCTTCTACCTTGAACACCTAACATTCTTTGAAAATGTAGAACGGAACCTATATACCTCTTACGTGGGTGACAGGAGTTGTACTTCATAAATTCTTGTGATTTAAAACCCTGTACATGGAAAAAATGAATCATTATAATCTTGATAAGAGGATTTAAGTTAGTAATAAGAAAGAATAGCTGAATTAATTACTTATCTATAGTTGGAGGAGTTTGACATCCTTCACTAGTGGAATGAACCACGTGCCTTCCAGACCGAGAAGGGAGAAGGGGCCGAAAATATTCCTTGTGGGTACCCTCACAAAAAAATCAAAGAGGCCCACCATTAGCATTAAGGACCGGTAAATAACCAAAGGAAATTTCACAACGACTAATTATTCGAATGCTGAATATGTATAT
>JZKD02S0166913.1:390285-447661 GCA_000966675.3 Picea glauca
TTGTGCATGCTCTTTTGAAATTATGTTTAGATTCATAAGAAAATGGGCGTGAATAGAATAAATGCAATCGTCCTTAGGATATATTATCGTAGGATGGAAGTTTGGTGATAAGGATCTGATCGACTGCTAATTACATGGGTGACCTTCAAATAAGAGAAATTATAGTTGCGTATCTTTCGTTGAATACTTTGGGTAAACAGAGGACCAGAGAGTAAAATCTCCTAACAGACACCCAACTAGGATAGGAAATGGAATTCCAGACTTTCTATGGGATTCACATACCAGCTTTTCAAATTAAGCACATACAAAACCCTAACCTAAAATAAATTCCGGAGTCATGATTCTGATGAGGCACGATGTGTGCTAGGACAGAGAGAAACCCAATACTCGAACTAGTGAGTACATGAGGTGACTAAAAGAACAACCTAAGATTGAAATGGTACCTACGCAAATCATGGGAAGGAAATAGAAGGAACATTAAGTCAGAAGGGCCTTACAGAGCGTTTAAACAAAAATTACAGCAAAGGAAACAGTCACTTACTGACAAGAGGGGCATTTCTGGGAGGCGTAACTTGTCCCCATACTCAACATGCCATGAGAAGTCCAGAAACAATGTGGGAAATGCAGGGCCAAAGGCGGGATAGACTAGCTCCAAAATGAAAATAAACAACCACGGTTACCCTGAAACAACGAACCCCACATGTATTGAATATGACAAGTACAACAGAGAATGTTCCATGTGATAAGAATGACTTGGCATGTTTGGATTTGATGAGGGTACAAAATCGGCCCTCGTCGCTCACCCACCTCCTTTAATGACCGACCTGATATTAACTCTCGATTGTCAAAACTCCTGACATCCTTAAGTCTTTTACGAGGACTTGGGTGGCCTCCTCGAAACCTATGTTTGGAAAACATAAACCCTTCATTTCTTCTAGTCCGGTTAGTATCAATAGTTAGTCTTCACTTAAAACAGGTAAATTTTAACCAATTGTTCGACTAGAGAGAGCACCTAACTAGAAAATTACTTAGACTATGTTGGAAAGGAAAGAATCTTAGTCAACCAGATGTTACCAAGGGGACCATCGAAACCTTAGTTACTTTTGGGAAGCCAAATAGCTAAAGATAACAACGAAGCAATTAAATCCATCAATATTGATTGTGTGTATAATGGTTTATAGGTGGTCTTGGAGTTATAGACTTGCACACACATGTTTTACAAGAAAGGCTAGGACCCTAAGTCTTAGAGATATATGTTACTTCCACCTTATTCCAAGAATAACCCATATTCCTTGTTAAAGTTAATATAACTTGTATTTTCCTTGTAAAAGTTAGGATGAATTAAATGAAAGTTGAGAAGAAAACACTGGATGATGAGTCTGTCATGTTAAGAAAGGGAAGTGAACACAATAGGTATCAGAATTTAACAAGTAGGAAAAAGGGGATTTCTCTTAGTATGAGTCTGTTTTAAAGATTTAGAGGCTAATGCCCCTTATAAGAAATATATTTTTTTTATTATGAAATTGAGGTCTATTACATATACTGAAACTGTTCCTCGAACAGTTCCCATGACACATCTTCGAAGACCATGTTCAATTGCGGTAGGAGCGTCTTCCACCATAGAAGAAATCTCCCCTTTAGTTAAAAGATTGCCATGTAGACCTTCATGTTGGAGGTATAGTCACGAATTTCAAAGCACATTGTCATATTATCCAACGATGCCTTGGCGACTACGCCGTCGGGAGCACCAAAGAACTCGAGAAACTTGAACTTCTCAAGTTCTTGATGAAAGCTACCATTACCTACTGGGGCACATTGTGGACCCTCAGGGGTACAGGTGCCCTAGCCTTATCTCAATACATACGGTTTTTCTAGGCCTCTGTCAAATCCCTAGAAGCACCTTGTCAAACCCAACACATCCCACGAGACAAATTTCTCATGATCAAGATATGTTCTTCTCCTTGGGGGTTCGACCCCTCTGGTGCGGGTGCTATTGAAGGCATCACACCCCCTCCCCTGGCACCACGTTGCGAACCTTCGCGACGTCCTCTACCAATGAGTGACTCATGAACCAACTAAATTTTTAATTAGCACTAATTGATTAATTTAAATGTATAATTCAGTAGAAGGTGTGGCTATCCACAATCTCAAGGTTGAACCCTCTCTGATACCATATGTAACATCCTGATTATACTCAATAATACATGATCAATTAAAAAAAAACATCAAGTTTTAAATTATGATAACAATAAAGTAACTTTCATTTTTTTTTCTTCATAATGTCTTTCTTTTATTTACTAAAAATAAGTAGCCATAAGAATTTAAATTTTAACATATAGCCATTTGTATCGTATTATTCAGTAAACTATATACATCAATAATTATGAAAAACTAAAGAATATTATCATGAAGGCACTAATATAATTTGCATCATTTTTTATCCAATGAAATGACTTATAATATGTCAAAGAGTGGGTGTAACAATTAAAACAAATTATTCTTATTAATATACATTGACCTTACAACTTGTGCAATAAGTGTAAGTAATCATCTCCCTAAGTTTAGCTATCTATTGACCTTTCGTTTAGGAATTTTGCGCAACTAAAGAACCTATTCAATTATAATGAAGGCGTAGTTCGCATAAACCCGTCAAAAGAGTAATCTATCTTCAATAACAATCAATAAAGTATTGGCACAAACCTGTACAACTACAATATCAATTGATTTTACTTGGCGTAAAATTTATTTGTAACATATGGTCCCTATTGTTCTCATTTTATGAAGATTGAAAGAATAATAACCATTATTGTTATAATAATTATATTTTTAGATATATATAATCAACTTTTATTTCTACTACAATCATGCATATATATAATTTATTTAAAATAACAAGGATCTAGTAAATTCAATATTATATATATAAAGAAAACTTATTATTTTTATACATTAGACCTCAAAATTTTTATCACAAATTACATCATAATACTAAACCAAGGAGAATTTAAAAGTGACTCACTATGTCTTTAAGTGATTTAACACAACTAGATATCCTATCATGCTATTGAAACTTGATAACACTAAAACTTTAATGATGAGAACTCCCATGAATTGTGGGTAAGGAAACACATGTCTCCCTTCAACCTTTCTTACATCATTTTATTCACGTCATTGAAAACCCTATCTATCCTCAATAAAGGATGATAATGACAATATTTTTTCTTAGGTTAGTCATGTTGAACTGCAAAATAAAGTGATAAGAAGTATTTAGAAAACGATCATTTCTTGTTTGCAAAGGAAAGCAATCAATGTCAATTAAAATTTTGGTTGTCGATGAATACGATCATTTAACCATCAAATATTTTTCACATTGTTAATCTATTGTAAACATTCTTATGGGAAATATGCTGGTAAAACACAGAATTACCATTAGTAATGGAAATTTGAGAGTTAATATCCACTCTTCTTTCCAACAAAATCTTAAAACCTAACTTTTTGTAAAAACCACCTATCAAGCTTGTAATAAGTCAACACCTAGCTAGTTGGTGAAATTCTTGTTAGCACCATGCTTAATAATTTCAAGAGTGAACTTTAAGTACCCACACTTGTTACCCTAATTGGAAATAGTAAGGCGTGTAACTAGGATTATTAAGAATTCAACAAAATTAATGCTACCACAAAAGGAAATAATAATCCCTTAACCCAAAAGTCACAATGCTGGTCAAAATATTTAACACAAGGACGCAATTTTTTTTTCGAAACATCTATTCCATGGGAGAAAGATACTATCCTATCCATCAAGGAAGAATGCAGATGCTAATTCCTTGAACTTAATGCCCACATGGACTACATCCAACTTGACAGGAAATCGCTACCACATAGAAATATTTAAGATAGATGAAATGTGAAAGAAAAAAACGGAACTTAGGAGTGATGAGGCAATTTCAATGAGAAAACACCAGAAACACATTTCGCTAAGGAACCTATTGGGCAAAAAATAAATGTTATTCAAGAGGGACCTGTTATCACTTGAACCAATCAGGTTCCAAGGTCAGACCACTTGTAAAGAAACACAGGTCGAAATTAAAATGCAAGGGCGAAACTGGAAGGCAATGAAATCGTTGGAAAATTTGAAAACGAAATGGATGAGTCAATATACAAATAATTGCATAGAATTTACTAGTTATTCTGTTGTATACAACAATGATTTCACTCGCAAATAAAAATGAAATGGCTAAGTAAATAAACAATCAAACGCAGAGCCTTTAATGCTTAATTTTGTTGTATACAAAAATGGAATCACTGGTAAATAAAAAGACAAATTGCAGAGAGTAAAGACAACAGTAATCGCAGAAAAACAAGGAGTAATTTCATTGTACCCAATAAGGAATTTGTTGCGTAGTCAAAAACGAAATTGGCAGAGTAAATCAACCAAAATTGCAGAGAAATAAAGAAGTATTTCCATTGTACACAATAAAGAATTTGTTGGGTAGAGAAATTATCCTTCACTTATTATCCATGCACACGAAAGCAGGGCATTTGAATCTAAATATTTAAAATGGGAGTGAAAGACTGTTGATTCGGCTCCTAGCCGAGTTCTTAGGCACGAAATAATAACTTAAAGGATAAAGGAACATAAGATAAAAACACAATTTATTTGTATTAAAAACAATAAAAACACAAAGTAAAATAAAATAATGGCCCGAGACCAAACAAAATATTCCTCGGTAATAATACAATGCAGTAATAATCTCAACCAAAACCGAAAACTACAACAAAACACAGTAATAAAACAAATCTTAGAAACAAAAAATTCGTGACCCTTTTGCAATTTCACACGGCGCACTATCACTCAGATAAAAACTTATATGCATTAATAAATGAGTCTTTTTCTTTTAACATCATCTACGTAGGAGAGCTTTCGACAATAAAGAAATGCATGAACAAAAAATTGAGCTATTATTAATAAAAATTATGCACATGCGTACCTTAGCCAAATGCAAAGAACCGAAAGTGACTGTCTCGCACTCCCGCTCCATCCAACTATGAACTGCCGACCGATGAGACCTCACCGATACCTCCCAACCAACGCTAGGGATACTCTTCTTCCCCCTAAGACCCCCTGACCCACAATAGGGCCACACACACAATACCAGAGAATGATAGCACCCATCTTTCCTCACAAGTTCGAGCTACCACTTGTTACCCGAGCTAGGTATCCCAACTCCCACAAAAGAGACCCAGTCAAGATAAAATTTGGCAGCGTGATGTTATCCAAGCGAGATCATCTGCCATACTCCTCCTCCGCCATCCTTTTTATAGAGTTTTTTTGTCATTAGTTTCCCCAACCCTCATTAGATTCATTTTTCATTTATTTAATTACGAAAAATCTCCCCCATACACATATCACCCGATCCTGTAGTTGCACCGAAAATTTAATTTATTAATTAAGTAAATTTTCCTATTTCCTTCACCCACCTAAAAGTGTTCCAAAAATCACTCCTCAATGTCTCATTATTCCCTTACAATTCTTAAATGACTTAACTCTTACTTATCCCCTAATGAGTTCATAAACAGAAAGTTTCAAAGGCTAGATTCCTTACTAAGTTAGACATTCCCTGTTTTCTTTAAGTTTCCCCTTTTCTTTAAGTTTCCTTTTCTTTTAAGTTTCCCCCTTTTTCCTTTTTAACTAAAAATCAATATTGCAAGTGTAGATAAAAACAACCATTTACCCTTTTTCCTTTTTAACTAAAAATGACTTTAGCAAGTGTAGATAAAAACAACCATTTACCCTTTTTACTTTTTAACTAAAAATCAATTTAGAAAGTGTATATAAAAACAACCATTTAACCCCTTTAATAAACTTAATCCTCCATTATAATTTTTTACTTTAATAATTAAAGTTTGAATTTATTTACCCCCTTCTTGTTTTATGTCTAATTATTTTTTTGTTCATAGGTTCTACTTCGAACTAGGTTTTAAATTCGCTAGGCTTGGCCACAGTTCTTAAGGGAAAATTTGCTATTAAACTTACTCATCACTTTATTCATTTTAAGGGCGATTAGGTCCTAAGAAGACATAGTTTTCTAAGCACTAGGTTTATTAACTTACCAGTTAAACTCACGACGTGTCCTTCAAGATGAACTACGTGCTCCAAGGGTGCCACTCGCCTCTTTGTTTTTTCTTTGTGCGACGTGCCTTTCAAGACACACTACGTGCTTAAAGGGTGCCACTCGCTTCTTTCCGTTTTCTTTGTGTGACATGACCTTCAAGATGCACTACGTGCTCTAAGGGTGACACTCGCTTCTTTTTGTTTTTTGCATGTAATATTCCCTTCAACATGCACTATGTGCTCCAAGGGTGCCACTCACCTCTTGACTGAATTTGGTAGATGTCAAACCCCTGGAGTCAATACTCCATCAGGTGATTTTGTGGGAGACTATGGGTCTCTAAGGAATAATGACCATGCCTTATTGCACGCCCATTAGAATCATCATGAGCGATTGTCACAGTCTGCCCTCATGACATTGTGGGTCTTCTCGAACTAAGTAATCGTTAACCTACAGTTCAAGCCACGATGAGAGTGTTAGTAGGTTGTGGCAGGGTTGTTGCCACACCTCTCCCTCAACGTGTTTGGTTGTCATGCATGACGCCTTCACTCCAAACGTGAGTCTGGATGACAAGCTATCATCAGCCCTAACAGTCCACTGCCTAACTCGATCCGGAGTCCAAGGTGTTTCATCGATGCCTCGGCATCCTCAACGTCCAGAGTCCTGCATAACTTAGAAGAACCCAGTCAATAACACCTATCTATGTAAATACAACAAAAATAACATATGATCAAATCTACAATATCTCATAATCATAATCAAATCAACCAATCGTATGAAGAGCCGAATCACTTGCACTCAAGTGTCCTCAAAGAATAAGTCCTCTCAGTGCGCGCAAGAGCGGAATGTTATAGAAAAATAAAAAATATTCAAACAAAAGCTAAGAGTCAATAAAAGCTAGAGCTCAAACACCAATCCTTTTGGCTAGCGATTGGTACCTATACAACCTCGTTGTGGTTCTAAATTCCTTGGAAAAGAAGAGTGAAAAGAAAAGTAACCACAAGTATTGACAAGGTGGTATCAAGTAAGTTTGATGGAAAAGAAACAATATGGCTTTAACAATATTGATGTAACATGCAAACAAATTACGCAAGAATCTAATATGCAACAAGTTCTAATGGTAATCGTCATCGTGATTTTTCAAGTAGTTATTGTACATGTTAGGATTTTAGGAATGTTAGGATTTTAGGAATATTTTGAGTACGTCATTAATTCTCCCTTTAAATTGATAGACATTGATTATTAAAATGCAATTTAATAGATATATTGGTTTATTAAAATGCAATGGAAAATAATATTGGTCGATAAGTATTCCACAAATTTAACTCTGGTTAATTCAATACTAACCAGTTATCAAATTCACTTCTGATAACCATCATAATTAAAATTATCTGGGTGTTATCTTAAACCAAATTAATATCTCCATATTATCAAATTCACTTCCGATTACCATCGTAATTAAAATTATCTCGCTCGTATCTCAAACCAAATTAAATATCTCCATATTAATCTTGATATTGGTTACTATATAAATCATTCGTTTTCAAATTCTTCATCAATTATCTATGGAACCACGTAAACATAGATAACGAACATGGTTATTGAACGTTATGTGTAAATATTTCGCTTAATCCAGTGGCTATTGTGGCTAGATTCTTCAAATTATTTACTTTCATGCAAAAAAATATCTCTCTCGCTTTTTCTTTAACATGTAAATTAATTGTTGTTAGAATGTTCGTCCAGACCTATACGCTCTCAGATTCACTAAATTCCTGTTATGGACGTTTCCTCGTAAATTTTCTCTTCTTTACTATTCATTTTCTCACATTAACAGATTTAAAATCGAATGCAATTTTGTCCTTTGCCCAACTCACTATCGATTTTGGGTTAAATTTAAATTTTGATTGAGGGGTATCTAAGCCGTCAAAATCACGAGGAGATGACACCTGGCCTCAGCCACACCATCCCTTAACATGGTTAGATTATTTATCCCACAATTTTAGAACCAATAACTTTAACATTACAAACTATCTTTACAACACACTCCATCACCCACTATCTTTACAACACACTCCATCATCCACTATCCTACACCTGAGAACATACTCTAACGTAAATTAACATAAATTAACATATACAATTAAAAATTTCAGTAATATTGTTATAAAAGTTGAATAGAGTCACATTTCATTGAATTATTCATGAATCCTAAATAATTCAATAAATTATTCGTGAATAATTCATGGATCCTATTGGGCACGGATTCGTACTAAAAGATCCGTACCAAATACTCCTAAAGGAGGTGTTTTACTCTGTTGAAAATTTACATTAATCTTGTTGGGAAGGTCGTGTTCCCTATATTTAATATTCATTAAGATAATATTAAAAACTAATTTGGTTGGCATGAATTTTATACTAAAGAATTTAATATTCTTTATTTAATATTCATTTTAAATTAATATTAAATAATTTTATTTTTCAAGATTAATTTGTTTGGAAAAGAGTTTATTTGTCAAATTAGAATGAGGCATATTTATATACAATGTTATTTTCTGGGATGTATGGTTGAAAAATACTTTGTTGATAAAGTTTAATACTCACTAAATGTTAATGTTTTTAATTTTTTTTAAATGTATTAAGTATATCATGAAAGATATTCAAACTTTGATTCTTTGTTGAAAAATATTCAAACTTTGACTATTAAAGATATTCAAACATTGAATCTTTGTCCTTTATGAAAGATATTCAAACTTTGATTATATAGATGTGTTTGCGTAGTCTTAAAAATAGAGGGATGGGTCATTTTTCACACATGGTTCAGAGTTCAATATAATTTAATAAGATTTAGTACATTGAAGTTAAATGATATTTTTTAAATGTATTTTTGTCCTTTATGAAAAATATTCAAACTTTGATTATATAGATGTGTTTGCGTAATTTAAAAAAAAGAGGGATGGGTCATTTTTCACACATGGTTCAGAGCTCAATATAATTTAATAAGATTTAGTACATTGAAGTTAAATGATATTTTTTAAATGTATTATATTAGATATATAGATATTCAAAGTTTTAAATCTGTGTCCTTTATGAATTTTTTTTTTAAATGTATTAGGTACATCATGGAAGATATTCAAACGTTGAATCTTTGTCCTTTATGAAAAATATTGAAACTTTGGCTATATAGATATGTTTCTGTAGTCTTCAAAAATAGCTGGATGGGTCCATACAATTTAATAAGATTTAGTACGTTCAAGTTACATTATATTGTTAGGTTTGTGTAGTCTTAAAAAATAGTGGATGGGTCAATACAATTTATAAGATTTAGTACATTCAAGTTAAATTATATATATATATATATTATTGTAAGCATTATATGTTGTGTTTATTTTTTATTTTTTTTATTATTTTTTTAATAAGTTTTTTAAATTTTATTTTTATAAATACAGTTATATTTATATATGATAATGATGATGATTAACAACCTCCTACACTTAGAATTTCTTTTTTTTTTTCTAAAAATATTAAGAGAAGTTTTCCAAGATCATCATAGTTTTGTTGAGTTAAAAGGTTAAGAAGGTCGGTAATGTAATAAATATTTTGAAAATGAGATCTCATCAATTTAACAGAAAGTGCTTTTCATCTTCAACCTTCTTAGTATCACAAAGAAGTTTCTCTTTATACTTGTCAAAACATAGAGATAATTTTGATAGATTAGGCTTGATTACATCCATATAATAACTTAATTTTTTTTTTTCTCTAACTCTTTATCACACCACATTTTCTCCTTAAATTTTGATCACCCCATTTTCTTTTTTCATATAACTCTTTATTTCTCTCACATACACACTCAATATATATATATATATATATATATATTCTTTTAAATAATTAAAACTTTAAAATTAAAATTCAATATATTATATTTAAATATTCAATTAGATCTTAATAGAAGTTAATCATTATTATCATCAAAACTTTCATTTTTTTTTCTAAAAAACTATTATAATATAGCAAGCTTATCGTCACAAAGTTACAAATTTTAAAATCCTACCAAATATAATCCAACAATGAAACATCTTTATCCAATAGGATAGAGAACTTTATCGTCTTCATGCTTATGGTATTTTGAGATAGGGAACAAAGAAAAGGCCAGCAATAAAAAGAAAAGGACCTTTCAATAATCCCCCGAATTTGTCTTCTCTATGATTCACTACTCCACTACCTTTCAACCTTCGCATGTATTGAATTTCCAACTTCACTACTCCACTACCGTTCAACCCGTATTTGAAGAAAATGTGCAAAAGGACCTTCGCACGTCATGAATATCTGAATACATATATAGTGGAGAAAGCACGCTCGTCGTATTTTAAGATAAGATAGAGCACTCAATAAAGTGCCCGTACTAAAAGAAAACGGCCATTTTGTGATCCCCAAATTTTTCTTCTTCACAATGATTCACTCCACTTCCCCTTCGACCCTAAGTTGTCCAAAACTACTTAACACATCATAAATTCCTAAAATCATGTATGACCATGATATTGTTGCTTTCCGAAATCATACATAACCAATTCAAAGACTCTAAATGACATTGCTTTCTTTAAAATCTGCCACGTTTCATGAATGCTTATATAATACATGGGATAGAAGAACAGACCCTTTGTAAATCTTAATATCATCACGAATATGTTTTTATATACAATTTTAAGGATTTTCACAATATTTATAATACACATTATTTAATAGAATCAATTTACTAGTTAACAATAATAAATGTAATATACATTATAAATAAATGTTAAATGTAATATGCATTCTAAATAAATAATAATATAACAAAATTTATAAAACAATATAACAAATGTTAAATGTAATATGCATTCTAAATAAATAACAATATAACAAAATTTATAAAATAATATAACAAGATCACAATTTCAAGGAGAAAACTCAATAAGAACAAAAAGGAGGAAATGATATATCTTTACTGTTAAATCATGCATGAATGGAGAAATGGTTAGAAGTCTCATGAAGCACCATAGGATTCTATATTTAAATAGGAAAAATATCAATCATTTTCTGGTATATAGAAAGCCAAATGTTTGAGAAAACATCCAACAATCTCTACCTTCACAACAATTTTCTTAATATTTTTCTCAACCAATCAATTATCACCTTTTCTGAAAGATAAGAGAAGTCAGACACCATTACACCATTACACCATTACAGTTGTTCTAACTATACTAGTTACGTGAAAATGTCTACACAGTTTTCTCCAGTATGGACCACTCCACCTCCATCGATAACACTCCTTACAAAATGATGTCTTGTTAATGAAATACACAATGATTTTATCTATACCTGATGACGTGATAACGTTCAGTACCAAATTTGATGAGGACCTGTACTTTGTTTCACTTCCTAACATTTGAATATCATATAAGTCTTCTTCGAAAGTTAATACATTGGAACCATGAAAATTGAATCAAATTAATACTATTATCTCCTCATTGGTATTTCTATCAAAAGTGACCTTCAAACAATTAACTTCAATTCCTTAGGCTTAAACAAAGATTAAAGTGTCCTCCTTAATCGAAAATGAAGGTTTATTCTACCTAGTTATTTAACTATCTGATTTTAAGCCTCAAAATGAATAGTGTGTCCTTTGAGGATTACCCTTCCTCTAATATAATATGTTAAAGTGGGGTTATCATTACTCTTTCCATACTTCGTAGTAAGTATAGCCAGTGATAGTAGAGTATGAACAAATATTATGTTTCCACGTCCTTGAAATCACATGGTTACACCACCTTTTGTATCACATTTCACAAATTTTGGTACAGTGATGGTCTCGAGGTCTGTGACATTTACTAAAGGTGTCAACTCTTCGCTATCACTCTCTTACCTTTTTCGGGATGTTGGTTTTGAGTTTACTCAGCAAATTTTGAGCGTGAGGAAGTTTCCTCATTGTGGGATTCCATTGTTCTGGACGTTTTTTTAGAATTCGCTTGTGGTTTTGGTGGGTACATAGGTTTTCCTCTCTGTTATTTTTTGTTCGTTGGTCTCTCTACCGAAATGAAAAGGATAAGGAAGGCTCTCCTTCTTTGATGAACTATGAACAAGGTTGGTGTTATTTTTCTTTTATTTGATAATACTGGTCCTGAATGTTTTTTGTTGGATAATACCGGTCCTGAATGTTTTTTTGTAAAAGGCGTTATAATTATGTATGTGTGTGTTTTCTTGAGATTATCCTTCAAATTTATTTAAAAGTATCGAAACTTCTTTGTAAACTTAATTCCTTAGACACAGAGTTCCTCTGTCAGTCTTTCCTCGACGGACTATGGTAACTCCTGAAAGTGTTTTTTTGTCTATACAATGATCGTAGCTTGCAATATCATATTTTATGATTGAGTTGGATGTTAAGATGATATAGAATTCCCTTTCCTTTTATATATTTTGTTCTTTGTGATTTAATTATTTTTCTTTGAACTATGTCCTTTGTGAGTTTCAATTTCTGAAGGTTTACATATGAAGGTATCCTTGCTTAACTAGGAGAGCTATGTTTACTTGCTTTGTTACCAATGTATACCCAAGTATTTCCTCATCAAATTCGATGTTAGATAGGCACTTAGAGAGAATTTGTATTCAACCTGAAGATAATCGTTTTACTAAGTAAGGATGCTTTTTCCTGAATACTCCAAATGCAAATGTTATGTAAAAGTATGTCTTAGCGTTTCCTTTTCATTGTCCAAAGGGTTCTAAAAGTCGAATATTCATTCTGTATATACATAAATCAAAAGTGTTTACTTGAGTTTTGTTTCTTAATGGGAATTGTATTTAAATATTAATGGTGTGTCCTTTCATTGGGAGGGAACCCACCAAATACGAGTAGAAGATTGTCGTGTGAGCAAGCGGCCAATTGGTTTCAGCCTCTTTCCCTCCTCACGTCATTTTTCTTATAATCAATATGGACTTTTGTTTTTATTCTGTGTGAAATTATAGTATACATATATATATATTAGGGAAACATTTTAATGCAAATTGTTGCTCCCAAAAAGGAAATGGAAATTCCCACCCTTATCCAACTCCACCCATTCATAGGTAAGATTTACAACCCTAGGAAGTAAGCATGTATAAAGAAGTATGCTGGTAGCTTCTCCTTTTTCTAACTAACAAAATCGTTTCTCCTTAATAGTTACAAGAAAGGAGGAGTATTCCTGCTATACAAATGAAATACATTCCCAACATTCCAACCACAGACCTTCTTTCCAAAAGGCAAGTCTTGTTATTTCTCAGATACTAATGCAGTTATATTATTTTATTAAATTTCAATGGATGCATACTAATTATTTAAATGGTTTCTACCTGCAGAGATGGATAAAATTCCATGCTCAAGGATCATCGTGAATACCATAAAGTACTTGGGTTCCCAAATGGAAAATGATGTCTTATATATTCGTATCTAGTCTTTGATTTAGTTTATAATTTAATCTATGCAAGTAGTCCCCTTGGAAATAATACAACTTCGACTTCGAGGATCAGAAATTGTGTTTATACAGTGCAGAGCAGAACTTTGATTAAGTATATAAAAACAAAATCATTACTATAAGATGGGGATAATTATTTCATTATGGTTTTATATTTGTTTATTTTACAATCATGTTTATGTTCTATTCCATGAATTTTCTGTAAACAAAATGGTTAAATTTGTTTTCCATATTTGTGTAATTTAGTTAAACAGACTTCTTATACTTCTACTTCTTCGGCAACGAGATTTTCTTTTTTCTTTGTGTTAAAAAGGGCTAGTCTGTATTGGAGAGGTATTGTTTTTTAACTTGATTCAATAGCCTAAGGATAATCCCTATTTATATATAAGAATATATATACATATTCGAACTTCTAGTTGTTTAAGTGGATGCATGTCAATTTGTATTAACATAGATTCTGTACATTTTATATATATATATATATATATATATATATATATATATATATATATATATATTAAAAACATGTGTTTCCTCTTAAGAGGTCACAGGTTCAAATCCAGAGGGGGGTAGGGTATGTATACCTTCGTAGACTTTCCCAGTCAAATCGTTGGGATTATTATATATGAGGAACAAATGTTATTCCATTTTAAGCCTTAATTCCGAAAATCTTTACCAAGTAATACTATGACTCTAATGATACCAAATAATACAATACTAGGGCATGGTAATAGACATAATTCAACAAAATGTAATAATATACCTTTAACTTTAAACAATCCCATTTAGTATAATAATCTATGCAATTTAAGAAAAGATTTATAATTAAATGATGCATATATAAATTGAATTGTGTATTATACATATCTGTAACAAGTGGCCAGAAACAAATGGAACAACCAAATTCCACCCAACCGTATATGAACAACAACCAAGATTACTTGTCATGATTACCCCCTAGCCTGACCATGACTCCATAAGGAAAATTGAGCTTCACTCAACCAATGCCCTTATGTACATTTCAAAAATCATTTTCCTAACACACAACATACTAAGCATCGTCTTGCCCCCCACATATGTTGTATTTATCCTTATTGTTACTAGGAATTTTCCTTGAACTCATTTTCCTCCTTGGAAATTCAGAGCTTTACAATTCCATGGTTTTTAGGGGCTTCAAGTGACAAAACTCCACTTATAACACTTGTTAAAATCAAATCTGAGTTAACTCAAACATGTTCCCCACTCATGGAGTCATAGTCGGTAATTTTTAACCTAGATGTTCCATCTGTTTCTTGCATTAAATATATTAAAAATGTATGCCTCATATATCTATCCATTAAAGACGACAATTTTCAAATAAAACACTTGTTAAACAATACAAAATGTAACAATTAAATGTTTTAGTTATACCAAGTATGAATTTCCATAAATGGAAATTTAATTTAAAAAGATTAAAATAAAAAGTTTTAATTCTTGAGGATATCACATCCTCTTCCCCTTAAGTCTAACACTATCCTTGTTGCTAATCTTTCCTTCCATTCATTACTTGAAATAAAGTTGGATAGGATTTCATCATTGCATCTTCTAACTCCCAAGTAGCCTCCTCATGGCTAAAGTGCCTCCATTCGACCTTTACATGGGCGTTGGATCTATTCTGAAGTACTCTTTCTTTCATGTCCAGAATTCAGAGAGGTTCCCCTTGGAACTCACCTTCTAGTTCCATCTATACCATGTTCCAATCAATGATGTGACTAGGATCATGAATATATTTTCTCAATAATGAAACATGAAAAAAATTATGAATTTTTTAATTCGCAGGGAGTGCTAGTTGGTATGCCACTAGTCCAATTTGATTTAAGACTTCGAATGTACCACAAAACCTTGGTGATAACTTGGAAACGTTCCCTAGATTTAATGAGCTCTTTTTTTTTTGAATTTAAGATACACATGTTCTCCAACATTAAATTATTCATGCCATCGTTTCTGACATGCATAGTTCGTTTTTCGATCTTGTGCAACCTTTAAATTTAGTTGCACCTTTTTGACCATCTATTCCATTTCTTGGAGATTTTCTAGTCCAACCATTATTCTGTCGACCAAATTATCCCAATTGATCGGAGTTGTGCATTTTCTACCATATAAAACTTTGAAGGGACACATTTTTGTCGATGCTTGATAACCATTATTGTAAGTGAATTCAATGAAGTGTAGGTACTCTTCCCACTTAGTTGGTTTCATTCTTACGTACATTTGTAACATTTATTTGATTATTTGAATTGTATTTTCCATCTGTCCATCCCTTTGTGGTTTATAACTTGTACTGAAATTCAAATTAGTTCCCAATCCTACAAACAAATCTTTGTAGAAATTTGATTTAAATTTAACATCTCTATCTGAAATCACCATTTTAGGAATTCCATGCAATCTAAATATCTCTTTCATAAACATTTCAGTGATATTAATAAATTTGTAGGTAGATCTCATAGGTATGAAGTGAGAAGACTTAATTTATCAATTACTACCATAATTGAATCATTTTGTCTTTGAGTGTTTGGTAAACCTGTAATGAAATCCATCGAAATAATTTCCCATTTCCATTTTTGTATAGGTAAAGTTTGTAATAAACCTTATAGTTGTTGATTTTTCATCTTTTACCTGTGGACAATCTAAGCATTTAGATAAGTATTCAACTATTTTAGATTTCATATTAGGCCAATAATTTTTTTTTTCTAAGGGTTGTTATCATATTCTGATATCCAGAATGATCAGAATAGGTATTTTTATGCAACTCATTTAGAATTATCAACTTTAAGTCAACAAAATTTGGTACATATAATCTATTTTTGAACTTTAATATTCCAATTTTGTCGATACTAAAATATTTACTATTCGTATTCCCTTCCTTTTTTTGCAATTGTTGTGTTGTTTTGATGTACTCTGCGTCATTTACACTTACATATTTAATTATGTCCTCAACATCTCTTTCTTTTTTACTAATAATAACTTCATATAACTCATTAGTTCTTCAACTTAGTGCATCTGTGTATTTATTATCCTTTCCCTTGATGTGTCTCACTTCGAAGTCAAACTCACTTAGAAAAGATAACCACCTTGTCTGTCATGCATTGAAATCTTGTTGACAAAATAGATGTTTCACACCACTATTATATGTTAGTAATAGGAATTTTCTTCCCATTAAATAATGTTGCCACATTTTAAGTGCGTGGATTACAACTCCTAACTCTAGGTCATGTGTTACACAATTCCTTTCATGTTCCTTCAATTTGAGAGATTTGTAACAAATTATGTGTCCTTCTTGGGACAATACTCCACCTAGTCTTTCTTCACTTGCATCTAGACAGACTGCAAAATATTTATAAGGATCAATGAATTTAAGGATTGGTGTTGTATTTAGTAAGAATTTCAATTTATCAAAACAGTCCTCACATTTTTGAGACCAAATGGATTTTGTTCCCTTTTTATTTAGTGATGTAATAGGGTAGGAAATTTGAAAAATCCTTCAATAAACATCTCATAATAGCCAGTCATCCGCATGAACGATCATATGTCAGCTACGTTCTTAGGTATAGGTGATTCCATAATAGATTTAATATTTTCAGGGTCTACTGCAATATCATCCTCTGATATTATATGCCCTAAATATTGTATCTTTCTTTGATAGAAGTCACATTTATCGAGCTTGGCATATAATTTATGCTCACTTAGAGTATGTAGTACTATTTTCAAATGTTTTTCATGTTCTTCCTCAGAATTTGAATAAATTAATATATCGTCAATAAAGATCAATACGAAGTTATCCAAGTATTGGTTGAATATATTATTCATTAAACGCATAAATGTTGTTGGTGGGTTAGTAAGTCCAAATGGGATTACTACAAATTCGTAATGTCCATAGCATGTACTAAACGTTGTTTTATTTACGTTTTCATCTCTTATTCTAATTTGATAATAACCTTACCTTGAATCCAATTTAGAAAAAAAAAAAATCTCCTCCAACCTAATCAAACAAATCATTAATCTCTGGAAGATGATACTTGTTTTTAATCGTCATTTTATTCCATATTTCTTTTTGAAAACTAATATGGGTGCTTCTCATGGAGAGGAACTTGGTCTAATGTATCCTTTATCTAACAATTCTGTAGTTGAACTTTTAATTTTGTTAATTCAGGGACACTCATCCTGTAAGGTGCCCTTAACGTCGCTGCAGATTTAGGAAGTAGATCAATAGAGAAATATATTTCTCTCCTTGGAGGAAATTCAGGTATTTCTTCTACAAATACATCCTCAAACCCTCAAAGAATCACAAATTCTTAAAAAATCGGCTTTTTAAATTACATTGATGATATTTGTCTGACAGAAACTGGTTTACTAATTCCTTTCATTGTTCTTGATATTCAATTTTCATCTTTGTAAATAAATGAATTTTCATAAGAGTTTAATACAACTTTGTTTTTTTCTAACCTGTCCATACTGATAAGTATTTCATATGATCCTAAAGGTAATACATTCAATTCTGCCTCTATATCATGACCATTTATATTCATCTCACAATCATGAATTAGTTTTGTTACCTTCCTCTTTGTGCCTATTGCTAATTGTACTAACCAGGATTTAGTATGATTTACTTTTTCTACCTTGCTTGAGTATACCAAAGTTGGAGTAACATAAATTTAAATAGCTCCTGGGTTAATTAAACTAGATAAGAATTTTACCTTCAATCTCCACAATAGTGGATTGATGATGTGCTTTCCTTCCATCCAAAGTTGTGTTGATTCTATAAATATTTTTTCCAATATCTCCAACTATTGAATCTTCTTGTATGTTTTGAATAGTCTTGTTTGCAACATTTCTATAGGGACAATTTCTAAATAAATGTAGTTCTCCACATCCCCAACATTTCAATGGTTCTCTAGGATTATATGTTCTTTTCTTGAATCCAATATTCACTGACATATTTCCCTGTACTTGTGGTGAGTTTTTGAAGGAGTTATGTTCATGATGTCCTTTGGACATATTACAAAATGGTGAAGGTTTGAATCCCTTTTTCATTTGATTGAGTTTCTCTTGCTTCTTTTCTCTCCATGCTTTTGGATTATCAGATCATTATTTGTACTATTCATAGCATATCTTGGCCTTTCAATGTACTTCATTCAAGGTTTTTCAGTTATAAAATTCTATTATGTCCTTACACGACCGAGGTAAACAACTTAAAAACCTTTGAACTTTTACCTTTTCATATTTTATATAAGGAACAAATATCAACAGTTCCAGAAACTTGGTAATTAAATCCTCCATAGAAATTTATCACGTAACTTAAACTCATAGAACTATTTGGTTTTTCTCTCATAATAACTTTTAGATAGGTATTATTTCTTAAAATACTTCTTAAATTTTACCTATTCCATTTTCTTTTTCTTTATTCCTTTGGCTAACTTTAAACCTTTCCACGATATACTAGCTTTACCTTTCAGATTGTAGATAGACATTGTTACTTTCATATTACTAGAGTAGTACTAAATATGGAAGTATTTATTTATATCAAGTAACCAAGCTTCTTCCTCTTCACCATTTCTGGACTCTACATCAAATGTTGAAGGTTTAATTTTCTTAAATTCACGATCTAAGTGGTCCATCTATTTTCTTTTCCTTACTGTAGATACTATATTTTCGGTCATATGTGTGTCATTAGAGGAGTTGTCTTCTTTCTCTCTTCCATGGCTAGAATCCTTTGAGGGGTTTTTACTAACTTCCTCATTCACTTCGTCATTATTTGGGTTCTTCTTATTTTCTATGATTCGTAACAACATCTCATTTATTTCCTTTTCATCTTCCTGTTCTTTCATTAGTTTTTCATTATGATCCTTGAATGTTTGAAATTCTACAATAATATTCCTCATTGTTTCTAACACCTCGGTTGTTGAACTACCTTCATTGTGGTGTTATGGGTTTTAGGAGGATTTTGATTATTATTTCCTTTAGGTCTTCCTTCTCCTCCATTCTTCACTAACATATTTATAAAAAAAATCAAAAATAATATGTTTGTAACAATGAAAATTTTGTTTTGTTATATTTTTCGTCAACATTATATTTTTTTGGTTATTCCCTTAGGTCTAAGTGTTGTAACCTATAGTAGTAATATGCTATGTAATGTACCACTTAAAATTGCCAAAAATAATAAAATTCTTTAAGGTGTTAAAACTAACACTTATGTCATTGTTCGCATCTATATGTAATGATGTTCTTACTACCTTGAGTATCAGATTTGACAAGGACCATTAGTTTGTTTCACTTCCTAACATTCAAATATCATTTAAGTCTTCTTCTAAGGTTAATACACTATAACCATGCAAATTAAATCAAATTAATACTAGTATCTCCTCCTTGGTCTTGCTATCAAGAGTGATCATTACAAAATTAACTTCAATGCCTTAGGCTTAAAAAAAGATTAAAGTCTCGTCCTTAATAAAAAATTGAGGTTTACTTTACCTAGTAATTTTATCTGATTTAAATCCTCAAAATGAATAGTGTGGCCTTCGAGGATTACCCTTCCTCTAATACAATATGTTAAAGTGGGGTTATCATTACTCTTCCCTGACTTCGTAGTACATCTAGCTAGTGCTAGCAGATTATGAACAAATATCATGTTTCCACGTCCTTGAAATCACATGGTTAAACCACATTTTGTATCAGATTTCATGAAGATTAGCACAATGATGGGCTCGAGGTCTGTGAAATTTCTGAAAGGTGTCAACTCTTCTCTATCACTATCTTCCTTTCTTCGGGACGTTGGTTTTGAGTTGACTCTATGAATTTTGTGAGTGAGGAAGTTTCCTCACTATGAGATTACATTGTTTTAGATGCTTGTTTAGAATTCGCTTTCATTTTTCATGGGTAAAGAGGTTTTCCTCTCAGTCAATTGTTTTCTTTTCTTATCGCAGTCAAAATGAAAAGGAGAAGGAAGGCTCTCTTTCTTTGATCAACTATGAACAAGAATGGTGTTATTTTTCTTTTATATGATAATATTGGTCATGATCGTTTTTGGTAAAAGGGGTTATATATGCATGTGTGTGTGTTTGCTTGAGATTATCCTTCAAACACACACACATGCATATATAGGGAATATAGGGAATGTAGCTTGGAATATCGTATTTTATGATTGAGTTGAATTTTAAGATAATATATAAGCCTCTTTCCTTTTCTATATTTTATTCTCTATGTCACTTGGTTAACTTGTGATTTAATGATTTTGTTTTTAACTATGTCCTTTATTAGTTTTAATCTCTTAAGGGTTACCTATGAAGGTATCCCTAGGTAGCTACGAGAACTGGGTTAACTTTTTTTATTACCAATGTATACCCAATTGTTTCTTCATCGAATTCCATGTTTGATAATAATTTAGATAGAATTTTTATTCAGCCTAAAGATAAACGTTTTACTGAGTAAGGATTATTTTTCCTGAGTTCTTTGAATGTAAATGTTTTGTAAAAGTATGGCTTAGATTTTCGTTTTCATTGTACATAGGGTTCTAAAATTTGAATTTTCATTATGTATATACATAAATCATAAGTGTTTACTTGATTTTTGTTTCTTAATGGGAATTCTATTTAAATATTAATGGTGGGTCCTTTCACTGTGAGGGAACCCACTAGATACGAGCAAAATATTATCGTCTGAGCAAGCGGTCAATCAGTTTGAATTTGTTTCCTGCCTCTCGTCATGTTTCTGGTAATCAATATGGACTTTTATTTTTATTCTTTGTGGACCTACAATATATATATTTTTATGGAAACATTCTAATGAAAATCATTATGCCCAAACATGAAATGGAAATTCCCACCCTTATCCAACTCCACTCTTTCATAGGTAAGATTTAAAACCCTAGGAAGTAAGCATGTATAAAGAAGTTTTCTCGTAGCTTCTCCTTTTAATAACTAACTAAATCATTTCTCCTTAATAGTTACAAGAAAGTTGGAATATTCGTGCTATGAAAATGAAATACATTCTTAGAATTCCAACTACGAACCTTCTTTCCAAAAGGTAAGTCTTGTTGTTTCTCTGATAATAATGTAGTTATACGATTTTCTTAAATTTCAATGGATGCATACTAATTATTTAAATGGTTTCTACCTGTAGAGAAGGAATAAATTCCATGGTCGAGGATCATCACGAAGATTAGAAGGTACTTGGGTTACCGGATGGACGATGATGTCTTACATATCCGTATCTAGTCTTTGATTTGGTTTATAATTTAATCTATGCAAGTAGTCCCCTTGTAAAGATGACAACTAAACAACTTCGAGGATCATAAATTGTGTTTATACAATGGAGAGAAAACCTTTGATTGTATATAAAAACAAAATAATTTCTATAAGCCAAGGATAATTATTTCAGTCTCGTTTTGTTTTTGTTTATTTTCCAATCATGTTTTTTTGTTCTATTCCATGAATTTTCTGTAAAAAAAAAATGATTAAATTTGTTTTCCATATGTCTATAATTTACGTTAAACAGACTTCTTATACTCCTACTTCTCGGGAAAAGGTTTTTTTTATTTTTCTTTGTATTAAATAGGGTTCTTATGTATTGGACAAGGATTGGATTTTTCCTTGATTCAATAATCTAAGGATAATCTCTGTTTATATATAAGAATATATATACATATTCCAACTTCTAGTTGTTTAAGTCCTTGTATGTCAATTTGTATTAAGATAGATTTTGTTCATTATATATATATATATATATATATATATATATCCGAGCAACAAATGCTATTCAATTTTAAGCTTTTATTCTGAATTTTTTTACCAAGTACCACTGTGACTGTAATAATACCAAATACTACATAGGGAATGGTAATATACATAATTCAACATAATACAATCCCATTTAGTATAATATTTTTTGTAATTTAACAAAAGATTTACAATTAAATGATGGATATATAAACTGAACTTTATATTATACATATATGTAACAAGAGGCCAAAAAAATAAATGGAACAACCATGTTCCACCCAACTGTAGATGTAGAACAACCAAGATTATTTGTCCTTATCAGCCCCTAGATTAACCATGACTCCATAAGGAAAAATGAGCTTCAATCCTTAGCCAATATCCTTCTATACAATTCAAAAATAATTTTCCTAACACCGTGAGTGCTCACATAACAAATATGCTTTTCCACAACATACTAAGAAACATAACCCTTCACACATATGGTGTATTTATCCTTATTGTGACTAGGAATTTTCCTTAAACTCATTTATCTCCTTGGAAATTTGCAGATTTACATGTAATGTCCTCAAAATTTAGATAATTAAATTCTATGATGAATTTTTAAATAAATTTTCATTTTTTGAAAATTTGAATTTGGAAATTATTTGCCATTTATGGAAAATCCGAATTTGGAATTTTGGATTATGTGATTAATTATTTGATGACTATTGGGAAAATATTTCACTTGCCCAATTGTCCTCTTTTATTGGACACATGTATGAGACAATATTTTTAATAAATTTAATGCTGGAAGACAAATGTAACAACCAAGTTAAAAATAACAGACCATGACTCTATGAGTGGGGAATATGTTTGAGTTACCTCAAGGACGATTTTTACAAGTAGAATAAGTGGAGTTTGACCACTAACAACCCCTAAAAATTAGGGATTTGTAAAGCTTCGAATTTCCCCAAGGAGGGAATGAAAGAACTAGGCACAAGAATGTATGTATAGACAACATATGGGAGAGGCAGGATGTTGCTTAGTATGTTGGGAATGGAGAATTGTTTGTTGTTATGAGAACTGTTAGTGTGACACAAAGAAATTTATGATTTATTGATGGTGACTATAGCTAAGGAGGATCATTCATGTTTCCATTACGAACTCGGGGTCAGGCTAGGGGGTGAGCAAGATAAGTGATTTTGGATTTTGTGTTCTACAGTTGGGTGGAACGTGGTTGTTCCATTTGCGTTCCAACATGAGTTTTCAGATATGTATCTTTGCTTCTATTCCATTTTCAATATTATATTTATTTTTGTTATTTGTTAGGAATAAGTTGACCATTGTACATGTAAGGGGGATCAGTTTTTTTAAGGGACTATATAGCCATGTTATATTATGGCTTATCATAGTATAATGATACTGGTAATAATGTTTTTTTTCAAATATGATGGTTATACATATATATTTAACTATATGTGTGTGTGTGTGTGTGTGTGTGTGTATTCATACATATGGAAATAACAAAACTGTGTTTATGTGTCTATTGTCCATTGAATTTATGTATTTTTATTTTTGCTCAAATCTGTACATAATCAAACACTTCAGAGAAATACTTCAATAAGGAAATAAATTCAGACTGTATTATTATTAATTTGTTATCATGCTGAGAATAGATAGAAAGAATAAAAGTCTCAATACATTCTTTATTTGAATCTATTACCATAGAAAGCTAGTGATATAGTAGAATTCAAAGTGTCTTTCAAAAGTAACTATTATATTAAATGAGTCGTTGTCCAAAACATTACATTTGGGATAACATAGAGCCAAACGCTCTACAAACTATTGTGTTTTAAAACAAAGCTTAAAGAGCCTTTACAAAAAAATTGTATGTAAAAAATGATATGCGTGCATGGGTCGAGAAAGGGTGATCATGGAACTAGAATACCTTCTGTGTTAGGATTCTCCTTTTACCCAATCCCACTCATTTTCCCAGCCTGCAAGACGATTAAGAAATATTTTTAGTAAATTCACTAGTACCCAGGTTTTTAAATTATGAAAATAAATAAAATAAGGCGAGGAAACAGCTTATCTTGGATTCCATCGAATGTACTATTTTCTTCTCCCTTGTGAAATATTCCATCCATGAACTAGAAGGAGGAGGAGTGATTCCATAACTATCTGATGTATTCCTTCGCAAAACAGGGACCCATCATTAATTTGTTTATCCATACATAAACTTTATTGAGCAATTTAAATAGAAGGAATAGACTTTAAATAAAACTTTGTTGTTTCAGTACCCCTGTACATCTTCTCTAAATTCTCAAAGAATCTAAAACACGGAGAATAACATGATAGAGAAAACCCAGAGTGAGACTGATAAATATTATGTATGAGTTAGAGAACCTTCTTCAAGTAAATAAACTTGGAAATATCTCGTAAAAACCCTCGAAGAATTCACAGTCATGAGGTTTATAACCTATATCTAGATCCATCTGTTTAAAGACAAACATGACTACTTTTGTTTGATTTGGAATACCTATGTTAGGGAAGGAGGTATACAAATAAATTTAATACAGAGACAAATAATATCTTTTAACAGTGATACTCAGTCTGTAGGCGTTGAATTTGAGAAGTCCAATAAACAATAAAATGTTGAATAATTAGGTTGGTTGTTATTGATGTCAACCCTTCAAGAAAGTTTGGTAGTGAATTTTGGTAACACAAATGTTTGGGTAATCGACCCAAGTTTTTTTTTTTATGTATAATGGTATGATTTTTTGTATATTTCTAGGTAATACTATTCGATATGGATATTACATGACATGCCATTTCCAGTGGTATGTGGAACATCACATAACTCCTCACGGTTTGATATTTATGGCCTTACGAAGTTGAAGGACTCTCATATGATTGGCTTGAAACCCCAAAAGGTCAAAGAATTCAAAGTGATTGCAAAGAAGAAATTATTTAAATAATAAAGTGAAGTGACAAAATCATAGAGGATTATTTAAATAATAAAGTGAAGTGACAAAGTCAAGGAGGATTATTTAAATAATAAAGTAAATAGAGAACTTTCTAATTATGGAAAGTGGTTATAAGAAGGTTAACCCTAAAATGAGAAAAATGGGTTAAGTGTTCAAGTTCCTATTGGATACATGGACAAGTGGACAATTGGGAAAAGTTGGACATAGGTGACTATGTGAACAAAGTGGCTATGTGGACAAAGTTGCCTAGAAGATGATTCTAAGAAAGCTACTTCGAGAGTCTAAATAAGAGGCAAGCCTCTCTCATTTTAATCAAACTTGAGAATATTGAATAACTACAGGTGGCTGAGGTAACCAAATGATATATAAGACAAATTTCAGAGGGAAGGTAAATTAAAGAGGGATGAAATTGAAGGGAGGATAAATTATTTTGATGATGCTTTCTAAGGTATGTTATTTGCAGGGCATATCACCCTTTTTGCAATAATTTGTTTTCTATAATGATTCAGACTGTGAAATTGGGAGGACATTGAAAAAACATATCCAAGTAGATGTTGTACAAATTTCATCTTGTGGGGCGTTGTATTTTTGGAGTTACACTCCATGAAAAATAGTGTTTGTGGCTAGTCCTCAAACTAGTCTAAAGCATGTGTTTCGGGTAAAAATGTCATAAATCCTTCATAACATATCCAAATTTAGTACCACCAAATGTGTTTATTAGAGTACAGTCTATAGTATTATGTGTACAGTTTTTGTATCCATAAAACAAATATTCCATGCGAGACATGCTCTACAAGTTCGCTCTCTAGAATAAAACAAAATTCAACAAAGTATGCCATTTTTTCTATAACTCATTTTATGAGAGGTTCCAAATACTGAAAATTGGAGGAATTGCATAAAACACACTGAAGAAGATTGCGTACTATTTTCAAATCTTTATTCATTACAGGTACCTAGTTATGATTATTTCAAGTTAGTGTTGTTGACTAATCCAGAACTAGTCATGTGAGGCTAATGTAAAGTTTGATGAAAATTATAGTCTCTTATTGTTAAATTTAATGAAGGTTTGCAGGTATGTGATCATATACACCAGGTCTATTACAGAGTTACAAAACATATTTGGATCATGAAATTGATGAGGGATGTTGGCTGAGGTTGAGGTACAGGTTGGTGCATGGTTGATGCACTTGTTTATGGTACAAATTGATTACAGGTTGTTTGGTATAGGTTGGTGCATGGTTGATGCATGTTTTTATGGTACATGTTTATTATAGTTTGAGGTACAGGTTAATGCATGGTTCTGGGTATTGGTACATGTTGTTTGGTGCAGGTTTATTGGTACAAGTTTACATTAGTATATCTCATAGTGATATTGTGACATTGGTTCCATAATTCTACTTATATGTTAGGGCGGTAGGACGAGGAAAGGACACATGGTTTTAACGACCTTCTGGTTGTATCCGAAGAACATAGGGGGTTGTAGCCTCCTTCTAGTTATAGACAGAGAATTGGGGAGTTGGAGCTTCCCTCAGGTTGTAGCCTAAGGAGAAACTAGGGGGATGGAGCCTCCTTCCAATTGCATCTTGAAAAAAAAGGAAGTTGGTGCTTCTAATGAATGTAATTATTTAAGACATATAATAAAAAGCACTACGTGGTTTTCTCCCTCTTTGGGTTTCTACGTAAAAACACTGGTGTACTGTGTATCTGTATAATTGTTCATTTGTTCATTTGTTCATTTATTATTTACTATGAAAATATTGAATGATAATGTTACATTGATATAACACTTGCATTATATGGTTAGAAAGGATTATATTTCTATATTATTGATTCACCCCCCCTATCAGTAATCAAACAATTGTTATCAGAGTAGGTTCCTTCAAAAATCAGTTAAACCACTCAAAGTTAGATCATGGAGAGAAACAACATGTATAAAATTGGAATACCAGATTTTGATGGACAAAAGTATGCATTTTGGAGAATAATGATGAAGAGATATATACATGCATAGGAATTTGAAATTTGGCAATCAATTGTAGATGGATACACAACATTAGCAATTCCGTCGACAAATGACGAAGCAATGAAACTCGGTACGAATAATTCCAAAGCCACAAATGCACTTCTGAATGGTCTTGGGGAATCAGTATTCACCAAAGTTTCACATTGTAAATCCACAAAGATTCAAACTTATAGAGGTCAGTTCGAACAACTAAAGATGAAGGAAGATGAGAACATTGCACCTTACTTTTTATGAGTCGATGAAACAATAAATGCAATCTTGGGATTGGGATAAGAAATCAAAGAATATTAATTGTTCAAAAGTTACTAAGATATCTTCCTATGAGATTTGACCCTAATATTTCAGCACTAGAAGAAAAAGCAGATATAAACTCAATAAGCATGGATGAACTACATGAAATCTTCATAGTATATGAAATGAGAACTGAACAGGAAAATCAAGATATAAAAGAAGCATCCTTCAAAGCATCCAAAAGGTCAAAGAAAAAGGGAAAGCAAAAGGAAAAAGAGCATATAGAAACAACAATAACTCCATGGAAGATGATTAAGAAGAGGCCAACTTTGTCAGAACATTTAACAAGGGAAGGAATGATAGGTGTAGAGTTAAGCTTCCTTTGATTTGTTTTAATTGTGATGGTATTGGTCATTTTTCTAACAAATTTGCTCATAAGAAAAAGAGAAATGATTAAGGTTACTCAAATATCAAACAAACATATAAATAAAAAATAACCACAATGAATGTTTTCAAGAAAATCTTATGCACCAAAGAAGACATCTCATCGTGAGATGAAGATCAAGTCAGTGACAGTGAGACATAAATAGTTTTATTCATGGAAATAGAAGACTCTAATAAATAAGACTCCGAAGAATAATATGAAGAGACCAAATAAGAATATGAAGAGGAAAAAGTTGACTCGAGAATAATTGTTGTGTTCCATAGAAGTTATCAGAAGAGAAAACAAGAAAAACAAGATACTACAAGAAGACTAGACAAGAAAGATGACACTTAGGAACTAGAACAAATGATCACAAATTTGAAGGTTCAAATTGAAGAATCACTCAAAGAGCATCTAGAAGGAAGAGACATGATCATTGGAAACTTGGAAGCATAAATTGTCACATTACGAAAGGATCTTCGAAAGAAAAATATGCAGAACAACTCAAAAGTTTTGAATGAGATTATCAGTAGTAAAAAACCTCATCATGACAAGTCTTAAATTGGATAAAATCAGACACAAAATGGCTCGAGATCCAAAACAATAGAACAAGAAACATATCAAAAAAACTATGCAAAAATATTAAAAGGGGATAGGAATGTCTACAAAGAAAATTACAGGGACACTCCTCCACCGAGAAGATTCATAATTCAGAATCAACGATTGACAAAAATAGACAGGCCTCGGGAAGAAGAATGATTCATAAGAGTAACTCCTTTCAGAATATGTTCAACTCCAAGGTATCAAACTATATATTTTCGTTTATGTTATGCATCTGATAATTTTTGACATAAAGTTGTGAATTGCAGAGATAAAAATAGGAACATAAACAATTTTTAAAGTCATAAAAAAAAGGGGTTATCCAAGAAGGTCTAGTGAAACAAAAAGAAGAAGTTACAACAGGTTTGAATCTTTGAGCACTGAAGTGGAATGCTACAAAAGTTAACAACTTTGCACATATAGACAAAGATTTCAGAATGACAGTCCCTCCTAGAGAATCACAACATAACAACAACAATCACAGACATGAACCTCAGAAAAGGACATGGATAAGAAAGCAGAATCAATATAGCAATGAAGAATGCACATTCTCTCTACAAGAGAAGCAGAAGAAACGTGGTTGGTATGTTGGCAATCGTTGTTGAAAACACATGACATGTGATAGAGACATGTTTCTTACATTACGAAAGGAAATATATGGATCAGTATCCTTTGGAAATGATGATTCAACTAAAATCATTGGAAAAGGCACAATCAGATTTGGGAACAAAAATACCAAGGCATAAAATGTTCTACTAGTATAATATATGAAACATAATATTATAAGTATGAGTCAAATGTGTGACCAAGGTCATAACGTTACTTTCGATTCACAAAAGTGAGAGACAAGAAAAGAAGATTCAGGAAAATTGATTGCAACAGCTGGAAGAACTTCAAGCAACATATATGTATTGAATGAAATTGAAAATGAAAAGTGTTTCCTAGGAAAGGAATATGAAAGTTGGCTATTGCATAGAAGAATGGATCACATACATTTTGATAACCTTGTCAAGGTAAAAAAAATGGAAGCATTTAGAGAAATGTCCCATATCACGAAACCAACCAACACTTTATGCAAGCATTGTCAACAAGGAATTAAAACAATGACCATGTTTAAATCAAAAGAATATTCAATGACAAGACCAGTTGAAATTGTGCATACTGATCTAGTTGGACAAACTACCACAAAAGGTTTAAAAGGTGAGAAATACATTATGTTATTAGTTTATGATTATACAAGAATAAATGTAGTTTTCTTTCTCAGGAATAAGTCAGTAGCTTTTGAAAACTTCAAGGTCTATAAGGAAATGGTTGAAAATGAAATGGATTCAAAAATCAAATGCTTGATATATGATAATGGAGGATAGTTCACTTCAAAGGAATTTATGGACTACTGTAGCAGACATGGAATAAAAAGACAATTCTCCATTGTTAGGACACCTCAACAGAATGGAGTTGTTAAAAGAAAGAACATGACAGTATAGGAAATGGTTCGAACCATGCTAGTGGATTCCAAATTGGCAGATATATTTTGGACATAGGCAATGCATATAATAGTTCACATTCAAAACAGAGTAATTTTCAGAAACAACACTGAAAAAACTCCCTACGAGCTATGGAAAGGAAGACCAGCAAATGTAAAGCACTTCAGAGTTTTTGGAAAAAAATGCTACATCAAAAGAGAAGATGGCAGAAGGGAAAAGTTTGACTCTCATGTGGACAAAGGAGTACTTTGTTTGTTAATCAAGTACAAGAAAACCATATAAGTGTTATAACCTAAGATTGAACAAAGTTGTGGAAAACATCAAAGTAACAATTGATGAAACAAGTAGACAAGAATTAAAGGAAGAAGAAAATGAATCAGTGGAACAACTTTATGAAGAAGAAGCAAAAAATGAAGAAGGGGAATATGAAGGGGATCCGACAAAAGAAAAAGAATAAGTTCAGCAAGTGCCTCCAAATAAACCTAGCAGACGAGTATAGAAGAATTATCCTTCAGATCATATTATTGGAGACAAAGATACAGGAGTTGAGACTAGAAGAAAAATCCGTTCACGAGAACAAACACACCTAGCGATCTCATCTATGATTGAACCAACTTGTTTTGAATAGGCCAACAAGGATGAATTTTGGAATAAGGCCATGGCTAAATAATTGGATAGAATAAAGAAACATGACACTTGGGAATTTCTTCCTAGAACAAAGAATAAGAATGTGATCGACACAAAGTGGGTATACAAGAATACATTGAATGAAGATGGAAAGGTTACAAGGAACAAAGCTAAATTGGTATGTAAAGTATATGCACAGGTTGAAGGAATAAACTTTGAAGAGACATTTTCCCTACTTTCTAGAATGGAAGCAATTTGATTGCTTTTATCTTATGCATGCTACAAAAATATTAAAGTGTATCAAATGGACATAGAATCACCTTTTTTGAATGGGGAACTTGATGAAGAAGCCTACATTGAACAACCATAAGGATTTCAGTTGTCATAGAATACATATTATGTGTGTAAATTAAAGAAGGCCTTGTATCATTTAAAACAGGCTCCTAGAGCATGGTACTCTAGAATGGATAAATATCTACAGCAGGCAGGGTTCAGAAAAGGAAGTGTAGACAACAACCTCTACATCAAGGTAACTGAGGATTGTATTTTATTAATTGAAGCTTATGTTGATGATATTATTTTTGGAAGTAATGATGAAAGGATAAGCCAAAAATTTGCAAAGGACATGCAGAATGAATTTGAAATGACATTACCTGAAGAACTATCCTTCTTTTTGGGTCTTCAAATACGTCAAAGCAACAAATGAATTTTTATTTTTCAAACCAAGTATATAAGAGAAATGGTAAATAGGTTCGGAATGGAATATTGCAAACCAATTATCACTCCCATGCAAACCAGTTGCAAGTTGAGCAAAGATGATGATTCAAATTATACAGATCAGGGAAAATACAGGTCAATTATTGGTAGCCTACTATATGTGAAATCTTCTAGACCATATGTAATGTAGGCAGCTGGATATGTGGCACTATTTCAGGCAACACCAAAGGAATCACATGTATTAGTAGTGAAGGGTATTTTCAGATATCTCAAAGGAGCATAAGAGTCTGGATTATTGTATCCAAAAGGAAAGGATCTATCACTTATTGCCTACACAAATCTAGATTGGGCAGGTTGAATTGATGACCGACGAAGAACCAGTGGAGCAACGTTCTACTTGCGTGAGTGTTTAGTATCCTGACTAAGAAATGAAAAATCATCAGTATCTTTATCTACAGTCGAGGCAGAGTATATTGCAGCAAAAACATGTTGTACACAGGTTCTATGGATAAAACAAACTCTGACAGGTATACAGGTTGAGTATAATGAGCTTATTCCAATATATTGTGATATTACAAGCTCCATCAGTACCTCAAACAACCCGGTGAGGCACTCCAAGATGAATCACATTCCAATCAAGCATCACTTTCTATGGGAACAGGTTGGAGAAAAGAACATCAAATTTGAATATGTGGGCACAAAAGAAAAATTGGTAGACATCCTTGCAAAATTGCTTCCATGAGAGTCCTTTGAGTATATTCGCCAGAGACTCGGAGTTATTTCTAAACCAAAATGAATTATTTTGAATGATTATCTTATATGTATTATATCTACAAGAGGAAGCACCATAAAGAGGACAGTTCAGGATGGGAGATCAGATGAGTCAGCTAGGGGGAGAAACCCCTAATGGAAAGATACATTTTCCATTGATGACAAAGGGGGAGAGATTCATCATATGTAGAGAATAGAGGAATGGTTCTAGGGGGAGCATTGGTCACAGAGATGCAGGGATTGTTCCAAGGGGATCATGAGTGATATGATTTCAATATTTCATCAGAGTGTTTCCATCAATGCCAAAGGGGGGTATTGTTGATTAATTGGGTTGTTTTTTATTGATCTCAACCCTTGAAGAAATTTCAGTAGAAAAAGGGTTTGGGTAATCCACCCAAGTTTGTTTGATGTATAATGGTATGTGTTTTGATATATTTGCACGTATGAATATTCTATATGGATAATACATGTCATGGCATTTCTGGTGGTATGTGGAACGTTACATAACTCCTCACGATTTGAGAGTTATGGCCTTAAAAAGTTGAAGGACCCTCCTATGATTGGCTTGAAATACAAAAAGGTCAAAGAATTCAAAGTGCTTACAAAGAAGCAATTATTTAAATATTAAAGTGAAGTGACAAAGTGAAACGGAATTATTTAAATAATAAAGTGAACTAACAAATTCAAAGAGGATTATTTAAATAATAAAATAAAGTGACAAAATCAAAGAGGACTATTTTAATAATAAAGTGAAGCGACAAAGTCAAGGAGGATTATTTAAATAATAAAGTAAATAGAGAACTTTCTAATTATGGAAAGTGGTTATAAGAAGGTTAACCCTAAAATGAGGAAAATGGGTTAAGTGGCCAAGTGGCTATTCGATACATGGACAAGTGGCAAATTGGGCAAAGTTGGACATATGTGACTATGTGGACAAAGTGGCCTAGAAGATGCTTCTAAGGAAGCTACTTGGAGGGTATAAATAAGAGTCACGACTCTCTCATTTTAATCACACTTGAGCATATTGAATATCTACAGGTGAATGAGGTAACCAAAGGATATCTAAGTTGAATTTTAGAGGGAAGGTGAAGTAAATAAGGTCAAAATTCAAGGGAGGATAAATTCATTTGATGATGCTTTCTAAGGTATGTTATTTACACATCATATCACCAATTTCGCAATAATTTTTTTTCTATAATGATTCAGATTGTGAAATTGGGAGTTCATTGAGAAAACATATCTAAGTAGTTGTAGTCTGAATTTCATATTGTGGGTAGTTGTATTTGTGGAGTTACACTCCGTGGAAAATAGGGTTTGTGGCTAGTCCTGTAACTAGTCTAAAACAAGTGTTTCGGGTAAAAATATCATAACTTACTCATAACAAATCCAAATTCAGTAAGAAAAAATGTGTTGGTTAGAGTAAAGTCTGTAGTTTTATGTGTATAATTTTCATATCCATAAAAAAAATATTTTGTGCAAGGCACGCTCTACAAGTTCGCTCTCTAGAATAAACCAGAATTCAACAAAGTATGTCATTTTTTCTATAACTCCTTTTCTGAGAGGTTCGAAGTAGTGAAACCTGGAGGAATTGCATAAAACACATTGAAGAACATTGTGTACTGTTTTCATATATTTATTCATTACAGGTAAATAGTTATGATTATTTCAAATTAGAGTTGTTGACTAATCCAAAACTAGTCATGTGAGACTAAAGTAAAGTTTGATGAGAATTCTAGTCTCTTGTTGTTAAATTTAAGGAAGGTTTTTAGGTATGTGATCATATACAACATATCTATTATAGATTTACAAATCATATTTGGATGATGAAATTGATGAGGGATTTTGGTTGAGGTTAAGGTATAGGTTGATGCATGGTTGATGCACTTGTTTATGGTACAAGTTGATTATAGGTTGTTTGGTAGAAGTTGGTGAATAGTTGATGTATTGTTTTATGGTACAGGTTGATTAAAGGTTGAGGTAGAGGTTAATGCATGGTTGATGCATGATTCATGTTATTGGTACACGTTGTTTGGTGCAAGTTTATTTGTACAGGTTTATAGTAGTATATCTCAAAGTCATAGCATGACAATGGTTCCATCATTCTACTTATATGTCAGGGTAGTAGGATGGGGCAAGGAAAGGTGGTTGTATCTGGAGAACATAGGAGGTTGTAGCCTCCTTCTAGTTGTATCAAGAGAATTGGGAAGTTGGAGCTTCCCTCAGGTTGTAGCCTGAGAATGTAGGGGGTTGGAGTCTCCTTCCAGTTGTAGCTAGAAAAAAAAGGAAGTTGGTTCTTCCAATGGATGTAATTATTCAATACATATAAGAAAAAACATTCTGTGATTTTCCTGCGCTTTGGGTTTCCATGTAAAAACACCGATGTACTTTGTATCTGTATGATTGTACATTTGTTCATTGTTTATTTACTCTACAAATATTGGATGATAATGCTACATTGATATAACACTTGCATTATATGATTAAAAAGGATTAGATTTATCTATTAATGATTCACCCCCCCTCTCAGTAATCCAACATAAACACTTATAATTGAATACGAATTAAACATAGAAATAATTGTAATGAAGTATTATACGCAGGAAGTATAGTGGACTATATCCAAGCCTGAGATTGGTAAAACTTTTAAAACATCTTAACTACTTTGACCCTCATCGAGGATATGATTTCCAGGAGGACGCCTTGTACAGTAACCCCAGACAAGACCATCCTGTGCAGACCAAAGAGCTTACGAGTAAAGGGTATAGAGCATATAATTTTTAGCAAGGAATTTGTTCCACAGAAAACAAAATACATATATTACCAAAGACTTATGATACTGAGAAGAAAGATACATAGACGGAGGAAGTAATTTATAGATAACGCATAATATTATACCAAAAATGTATTCTGCAGAGAAGCACAAGATATAGACGTCGGAAATACTTCACAGGGAACAAGAATTACAAATATAGATATATTTACAAGTAAAGAAATTTGACCACATAGATTTCTTTCATACCCAGAAACTAACCACAAAAAACACAAAGATGTATAGAAAGAGGGGATAATACTCGGATTATTTTCATACATAGAGGAGTATTTCACAGAGAACACACGATGTATGTACAAAGATAGTATTCCATAGAGGATATTGGGTTTATTTGGACAAAGAAAAATTACTTCCACAGAGAATAATATGCACAGATAGAGGAGTTACTCCAAAGAAACACACACCGTTCCTATATAATGAGAGTTCCACAGAGAAATATGTATATATATCACACCAGATAGAGAAGGCTCAAAAATAATTTTTGTCAGAGGCGAGTATTTGCAAGGAGGGATTTTACACATAACACCACCATAAAACAAACACCTAACTACAAGAGAACCCATATAAAACTTTCATAGAGGTTTTAAGAGTATTTGCAGTGCCTGGGGAATACCTCACAGAGTTGAATGCTATCTACATAGCTGAATTCCATAGATAGAGCCAAATTCCATAGACAAAGTTGAATGTTAATACCATATGGAAAGGATTAACAGAGAAATGAGCAAGCGAAATGAGACTCAAGGGAATAGTTACAGAGGGAGTAATGGTGCCTTGAATTTCTTGAAGATGGGAGGAGTGTCGAGTACACTGCTCCACCCCCTTGCCATGTGGGTTATCTGAAGTGTTGAGCCCATAGTGGCGGTTCTTTATAGTGGTAGATATAGAGGTACGAGACTTTCCAGTATACCAATAATGGACTTCCCGAGTTTAAATGCTAAGATAAAATCCCGGTGGAGGTGAAAAATTGAGCTGGAATCCACCTTTCTCTATCCCAAAACAATTGAATTTTTGAGTGGACATGTAACCTATGTCAGATCATTATAATCGGTGCACTGGCATATCCCCTTGTGTGGGATGTATTAAATGTCATATGTTACTCTTACTTACACTATGGAACATGCTTAGTAGGGGAACGATTGTACTGTAGCGCATGGACTATGAACTTGAGTGGTTACAATAGTATAGTCATAGTTCATAATTTACCTCTCGATTCATGTAGTAGAATGTTTATGCATAGCATAGGTTATAATAGTAGGGATGACTTTTTTTGAGTATGGTTAACATGGGTTCAATGAAAACCCCAACTTGTTTTGTAGTCAAACTTTATATTGGACCTAAATAGTCCTAGTACCCTCATAACAATAATCAAAGTTAGAAACTTGAAGGAAGAATAAGAAAACCAGATTTCAAGTAAAACAAATGAGATAATTATGGCATGTTTTCATGGATAATAGCAGTAAGTGATGTTTTGGTACTAAAACTTATACAGGTTGTTAATCTAGTAGAGAGACACTTTTATGTGCATAAATGGTGAATATATTTATAAGGAGTATTATGTATGTCACTATAGTTTCGATAATATATAGTTGTTTCCCCTAATTAATTTTTTTTAATTTTTAGTGAAATTTTGGGTACGTTACATATGGTATCCAAGTTGTAGGTTACAATTCTTGGACCTCAGGGAAGCACCAAAATTCAATATTTTTGTTGTTTCCTTGAATAAAATATAACAAACACTTTTACTATTACACACAAAAAAACAATTTGTGTATTGTGAAAATGTCATCACGGAATGAAGAAGAAAACATACCTGAAGGAAATCCAAATTAAGAGATTCCTAAAGACGTTAAGAATAACAGTGAAGGGAGTTCAACCACCTAGGTTTTGGAAACAATGAAAAACCTTATCATGGAATTACAAGTGTTTAAAGAGGACAATGAAAAGAAAAAGAAAGGACAAGAAGACCAACTGGAAATAAACGAAATGTTGCTACATAGTATGGTAACAAAGAAGAGTCCCAAGGACAATGAAAAAGAGGAAGAGGTCAGAAAAAAGTCCTCTAAAAATTATGGTCATGAAACATAAAAATAAGATAGTTCTTCCAAAGACACACATATGACAGAAAATAAAGCATCTACATGAAGTAAAAGGAAGCAAGTGGATCACCTAGAATGCGAATTAAAGAAGATAAAACCTTCCATATTTCATGGAGATTCAAAGACTGGGGAGGAGGTTGAAGCATGGTTACTAGATATAAAGAAATATTTCCAGATTTATAACTACTCTAGTAATATGAAAGTTAGAATGACCATTTACAAATTAAAAGGAAAATCTAGTGTCTGGTGGCAACACTTGAAATTAGGAAAGGGATTGAAAGAAAAACAAATGGAATGGACATATTTTAAAACTTATTTTAAGATGAAGTAGTTATCAAAAAGTTATTATGAAAGAAAAACTAAGGAATTCTACGAACTGCGACTAGGAAAAATGGACATGGACTATCTGATAAATAAATTTCTAGATATGTTAAGGTTTGTACCATACATCCAAGACGAAAAAGTGAATATACAAATATTGTTGAGTTTTCTACCACAATCCTACAATGATAGAACTGAATTTGACAATTGCAAGTCTTTAAATGAAGTATCTAGAAAGGCTTGGATTTGCGAAGATCATCACAGGAAGATATCTAAAATCCCCAAGGCATGGAAAGACAAGAAACAAGACATATTGAATCAACGTAATAAAGTCTTCCAACCAACCCCTTTTCGTAATATGGAAAAAAAATTCCAAAGGAAATATTACCATTCAAATACACAGAGGGGAAATAGACCAGCTAACCTAGGAGTCAAGAAGGTTGGGGAGAGTCCCAGAGAACCATTCAAGTGTTGGGAATGTGGAGAACCTCACTTGAGGAGGAATTGTCCACACTTAAATCCCATAACAACAAATTCGGTCCATAACCTTCAAGAGGCTTCGACGGTCAGAGATGTTGGTAGAAGTGTGAATAAAATCAATGCAACTATGGATGGAAGACAAGAAGATCATCAATCCACTCTTGTGGAATTCGAAGGTAAAATTCATTTCCACACTGTCTCTATACTAATTGACCGAGGAGCTAGTCTGATTTATATTACTCCTGCTTTTGTTGAATTGAACAAGATAAAGAATGTAAAGCATGCTAGGTCCTGGTTAGTGTAGTTAGCAATAAGGACCAAAATAAAAGTAACAGGCCTTATTTATGATTGTGATTTAAGCATAAAAATTCAAAATATAAAGTTAAATCTCAACATATTACCTATTGGATCTTATGATATAATCATTAGCATGGACTGGCTAGAGAGACATAAAGTGATATTAAACTGTTATGAAAATTTCTTTGTGTACATACATGAAAATAACATAGTTAGAATAACACAAGGAATAAAAAAACCTAGTTTCTATTAGGCAAATATCAACGATGCAATTTAAGAAATGAATTAACAAAGGTTCCTAAATTTATGCTATGCAAGTAACTAATCCTCTTAGAGAAGAAAGTAAACCAAATTTAGAAGACTTTACAGTCCTGTGCGGGTTCAAAGATGTATTTGTAGATGAAATACCAGAACTACCTCCAAGGAGAGAGATATATTTCTCTATCAATCTACTACCTGGATTTACACCGGTATCTAAGGCACCTTATAGAATGAGCCTACCTGAGTTAACATAACTGAAAATTCAGTTACAAGAACTACTCGATCAGGAATATATTAGACCAAGTGTTTCGCCTTGGGGATAACTAGTTTTTTATTGTCAAGAAGAAAGATGGGACTTTAAGACTGTGTATTGACTATCGAAAAATGAATAAAATGACAATTAAAAATAAGTATCCCCTACCCATAATTAATGACCTCTTTGACCAAGTTGGAGGGGAAAAGATATTTTCTAAACTAGATTTAAGGTCTGGTTATCACCAAAGTCAGAATAAAGGATGAATATGTAAATAAAACAACTTTTAGAACACATTATGGACACTATGAGTTTGTCGTAATCCCATTCGGGCTTACTAACGCACCAACAATCTTTATGTGTTTGATGAACAATACATTCAACAAATTTCTGAATAAATTTGTGCTGGTTTTTATCGATGATATTCTAATTTACTCAAAAACAGAAGAAGAACATGAAAAACATCTGAAAATACTATTGAAGACATTAAGGGAACATAATTTGTATGCTAATTTTGATAAGTGCGACTTCTACCAAAGAAAGATACAGTACTTAGAACATGTAATATTTGAATATGGTATTGTTGTTGATCCAGGAAAGATAAAAGCCATTATGGAATGGCCTACCCCTAAGGATGTAGTATACATCATATCATTTATCAGAATTATTGGTTATTACCGTAGGTTTATAGAATCAATTTCCAAGGTCGCATATGCAATTACCTCGCTACATAAAAAGGGAATAAAATTTACTTGGTCACAAAAGTGTCACGAAAACTGTGATAAATTAAAAGGATTGTTAACCGCAACATCTATCCTAAAGGTAGCAGATCCAGATAAATATTTTACAATATATGTGGATGCAAGCAAAGAGGGATTAGGAGGTATATTGACACAAGACAGACACATCATCTATTATGAATCTCGTAAAATGAAGGAACATGAATGTAATTATCTGACAAACGATTTGGAATTAGAAGTCGCAATTCATGCTTTAAAAATATGGTGACATTATTTAATGGGAATAAATTTTATGCATTAACCGACAATAGTGGTGTAAAATATTTATTCAATCAACCAGATCTCAACGCAAGGCAAGAAAGATGGCTAGCCTTTTTAAGTGAATTTTATTTCAAGGTACGGCACATAAAATGTAAGGAAAACAAATTTGCAGATGCACTAAGTCGGAGGACTAATAGAGTCAATGAAATAAACATCAACAAAGCAGGAAACGATCTGGAATAGACAATAAAATATGCAAGAAGTAATGACGAAAAGTATATGAAAACAACAACAAAATTCCAAGGAAATGTTGAAAAAATGAACGAAACAGATCTGAGTTTAGACAAAAAAGGATTGTTAAGGTTCAAAAATCGGTTGTATGTACCAAATTTTGTTGATTTAAAGACAAAAATGCTTGACAAACTGCATAAAAAATTGTATTATGGCCACCCAGGATACCATAAAACTATAACATCCTTAAGAAAATTGTTTTATTGGCCTAACATGAAGAATGAAATAGCTGGATATTTGTCTAAATGCTTAGATTGTCAACAGGTAAAAGATGAACATCATCACCCCGCAGGTCTGTTACAACCTCTGCCTATACCAGAATGGAAATAGGATATTATCTTGAAGGACTTCATCACAGGTTTTCCTAAGAATCAAAGAAAAAACGATGGATTGTGGTCATAATTGATAAACTAAGCAAATCTGCACATTTTATACATGTTAAATCTACTTATAAAGCGATTAATATTGCTGAATTTTTTATCAAAGAAATATTTAGATTGCATGGAATTCCTAAGATGGTGGTTTTAGATAAATATGGTGGTTTGTAGATTCGCTACTAATCTGAATTTCAGCAGAAGCTACCATCCACAAACGGATGGGAAAACATAATGAACAAACCAGATTATCGAAGAAATGTTGTGAATGTACGTAAGTACAAAACCAACGAAGTGGGAGGAGTACCTCCACTTAGTTTAATTTTCTTACAACAACGATTATCATACATCATCTAATATGAGTCCCTTCAAAGTATTATACGGGAGTAAATGCACAACTCTGATTAGTGGGGAAAATCCAGTTGAAAGGGTTATGGTTGGACCAAAAAATCTCGAGAAAATGGAGAGAATGGTAAAAAGAGTATGCCAGAACTTAAAAGAGGCCCAAGATCGAAAAAAAAGTTATGTACATTTAAAAAGAATACATCATAAATTTCAAATCAAGAACCATGTTTATCTAAAAGTCAAAGAAAGAAGGAGTTCTCTAAAGCTAGGAAGTTGTTAAAAGTTGGCACCAATATTTTGTGGCCCATTTAATATTTTTACTCGAATCGGACCTGTGGTGTATCAACTAGCAGTTCCTGCAAATTTAAAAGTTCATAATGTTTTTCATGTTTCATTACTAAAAAGGTATATTCATGATCCTACTCACATCATTGATTGGAACATGGTACATGTGGAACTATAATGCAAGCTCAAAGCGAAACCTCTGCTCATTCTAGACATGAAAGAAACAGTATTATAGAACAGATCCATCGCCCAGGTAAAAGTGCAATGGAAGCACTTTAGCCCTCAAGAGGACACTTGGGAATTGGAAGAAGATATGCTAAAATCTTATCCAACCTTATTCTGAGAGAGGAATGAACATTGAGGACAATGTTGTACTTAAGGGGGAGATGATGTAATATCCTCAAAATTTAGATAATTAAATTCTATGATGAATTTTGAAATAAATTTTTGTTTTTGGAAAATTCGAATTTGGAAATTATTTTCCATTTATGGAAAATCCGAATTTAGAATTTTAGATTATGTAATTAATTATTTGATGACTTTCTATAAATATTTCCCTTTCCCAATTGCCCTCTTTTATTGGACACATGCATGAGACAAGATTTTTAATAAATTTAATGTTGGAAGGCAAATGGAACAACCATGTTAAAAATAGTTGACCGTGACTCCATGAGTGGGGAACAGGTTTGAGTTACCTCAAGGATGATTTTTACAAGTGGTAGAAGTGGAATTTGACCACTAGAAGCCCCTAAAAATCAGGGATTTGTAAAGCTGTGAATTTCCCCAAGGAGGGAATGAAAGACCTAGGTACAAGAATGCATGTATAGACAACATATGGGTGAGGTAGGATGTTGCTTAGTATGTTGGGAATGGAGAACTGTTTATCGTTATGACTATTGTTAGTGTGAAGAAAAACAATTTATGATATGTTGACTATAGCTAAGGAGGATCATTCAATTTTCCCTTATGGACTCATGCTCAGGCTAGGGGGTGAGCAAGACAAGTGATTTTGGTTGTTTTGTTCTATGGTTGGGTGGAACATCGATGTTCCATTTGTGTTCCAACATCAGTTTTCAAATATGTATCTCATCTTGTATTTCATTGTCAATATTATATTTAAGGTTATTATCTGTTAGGAATATATTGATTGTTGTACATGTAACGAAGATCGTCTTTTTTTAAAAGACTGTATAACCATGTTATATTATGGCTTATCATAGTTAATGACACTTGTAATAATGTTTATTTGAAATATGATGGTTATACATATATATTAAACTATTTATATATATTTATGAACTTTTCTAATAAAATTTGTTAATCACACTATACATTATTGTATCTGAGTTATTATTTAATAAAATTTGTTAAACACAATACAAAATATTGCATCTTTAATAATATAAATTTATATCTTACGATTGATTAATGGTTATTATGAACTTTTCTAATAAAATGGGTTAATCACAATATACATTATTGCATCCGAGTAATTATTTATGAATAGGAGAATTAACTAAATGGCAATTTTCAAAGTAATGATTGATTAATATCGTTCAATATAATTGCGCAACCTCGGGCAAAGTTGACGAATTTATTCGCAGGGTATTCATTAATCTTGTTCAAAATGGTTGGATCTCATATCACAACTTTGAGTATTGGTTCAATTGTCACTTTGAAACGTTTATTATAACTACTATTTTATTACAAACCACTAATAAGTTGTGATCCAACTTCGAAATGTTTGATCACTTTAAAATTTATTCTTGTCTTCTTTTTTCCATAGCTTTAAAGTCTTTGAACATGGAAAAAGCTTCATATTTATTCTTGATGAAATATACTCATGACATCCTGCTAAAATCATCAATGAGGGTCAAAAAATAATAACTCCCCCTATAGATTTTGTTTGTATTGGACCACATAGATCTATATGAACTAGTTTTAAGGATGCACTAGCTTTGTATGTGGAAACGCAGGGAAAACCATCTCTATGGTGTTTTCCTAAGACATAACATTCAAACAACTGATTCTGACATTGTATGGTCAGGAGACCTTGTACTATAGACTTCTTGTACAACTCACTGAGACTATCAAATGAAAAGTGGCCATATATGTAATGCCAAAACCAGGATTCATCATTTTTAACAACAATATAAGGCTCAAGATTAATAACATTTTTCATCTTCATAGGATACATACAGTTTGGGGTCATTTGAACTTTAGAAATAATATGGTCACTGGGAGGTTTATCATGGATAACACAAACATAGCCCTGAAAAACATCATTGTATCCATTATTAGATAGTTGACCTACACTAATGACATTGTGTTTTAAACCATTGACATAATACACTTCCTAAATAACCTTTTTCTCCTCTTTTTTTTAAGAAAGAACATATACTCTACCCTTTCCTTGAACATTTACAAGGAGATCATCTCCTAAATTAACTCTACTCTTGACATAATCATCAAAGGAAGAAAATAATGCTTTGTTACATGTCGTGTGGTTTCTATAACCACTGTCCAGTACCCACACATCTGCATCATCAGTGTACTTTGTAGTGTCATGGCATGAGAAGAATAGGGTTTGTGGTTCCTTTTCCTCCTTTGCAACATTTGCTGGCTCCATATTTCCTTTTTTCTTGCAACATTCTCACTCATAATGTCCATATTTTCTGCATTAGTAGCATTGGATCTTGGATTCATTTATCCATCTATTTTGACTGCGTCCTCTGCCTCGACCTCTTTTGCTTGATAAGTTTTCTTGTGATTTATTTGAGTCGGTATGAGGTTTTTCGGTGCTCTCTGATCCACATCTACCTCTAGATATTATTGTTCCTCAGTTTCTTCCACCAAGGCCTCATCATCTGCTTATGGAGGCTTGAGTATGAAAGTGTGAACTCTCTAATGTCTTGATTCATGTTATAGAAGAGTGCCCATGAGTTTATCTATTTGAAACTGTGATAAATCCTTCGATTCTTCGATTGAAACCACAACCAAGTCGAATTTCTCAGAGATACTCCTCAACACACTTTCTCCACAACATTCTAATATGAAATTTCTTTGCCTTGGGTGCAAAGTTGATACTCTATGTGCTTGAACCGCATTATAAATTGATCAATTGTCTCTGAATCATTCATGAACAATGTCTCAAAATTTCTTCGTAAGGTGTGCAAATTCACAATCTTCACTTTTTATGTTCGTTGATATGTGTTTGCAAGAAGGTCTCAAACATGCTTGGCACTATTTACAGCTTCAATCTTTGGAAAGATTGAGTCTTCCACCCCCTGCATTATCATCCATAATGCTTATGAGTTTATCTTCTACATTTCATTGTAGAGTCTTCGATCTTCTCTGTTTGATCTCTTTGTTCATCGTCCAACTTTGTAAATGGAGTTGTGATCATATCTAAGCACCCATAACAAATCAGAAACACTCTCATCTTAGACATCGAGGTGCTATAGTTAGTTTCGGTCAATACAGGAGTCTACATTAGTTCTCCTCCTTGGCTCGTCCTCAGCTAATCCTGCTCTTCGATCTGAAGAGGCTAGCTTACTCATTCTCCCGGCAGGACTCAAGCCTGCTCTGATACCATGTCAAATATACATGCAGACAAAGAACAAACATGAACAAGACACAAAAATAGTAAAAAAAGTATCCCCACAATAACCTCCCTGATACACTCAGAGTGTTGAGTTCTTCCCTTGTTTATATTTGGCTGAAATATGGAGCACATTTAGAACAAAGCACAATAAAACTTTCTCCACTGCATCAACCTTTTTTATAACTACTAGTTATTTATTAAATACCACTAATAAGTAATGATACAACTACTACTTATTTATTACTATCCATTGATGATAGTGATCCAACTTAACTATCTAGCACAAAGGGGTTTGATATCATTGACTGTGCGATAAAATTTAAATACACGACCCATTTCTTATTATTGTTGAAGGAAAAAACAGAAACTAGTGATTTATCTCTTCAGCCAAGACCATCTACCGGCTGATATTGAACATGGCATCATCTTTTTCAATTATATAAGGGTGATTCGATGTTTTTTCGGGATTCGATCTTGAAAACTGTAATTCTGAGACGGCTAGCCTTTTTAAGGGATTCGATCTCAACGCAAGGCAAGAAAGATGGCTAGCCTTTTTAAGTGAATTTTATTTCAAGGTATGACAAATCAAATGTAAGGAAAACAAATTTGCAGGTGCACTAAGTCAGAGGACTAATATAGTCTATGAAATAAACATCAGTAAAGCAGGAAACGATATGGAATAGAGAATAAAATATTCAAGCAGTAATGACGAAAATTATATGAAAACAACAACAAAATTGCAAGGAAATGTTGAAAAATTGAATGAAACAGATCTGAGTTTAGACAAAAATGGATTGTTAAGGTTCAAAAACCAGTTGTATGTACCAAATTCTGTTGATTTAAAGACAAAAATTCTTGACAAACTGCACAAAAAAATGTATTCTGGCCACCCAGGATACCATAAAACTATAAAATCCTTAAGAAAAATGTTTTATTGGATGAACATGAAGAATGAAACAGCTGAATATTTTTCTAAATGCCTAGATTGTCAACATGTAAAAGATGAACAACATCACCTCGCAGGTCCGTTACAACCTCTGCCTATACCAAAATGGAAATAGAAGAGTATCTCGAAGGACTTCATCACAGGTTTGCCTAAGAATCAAATAAAAAATGATTGATTATGGTCGTAACTGATAAACTAAGCAAATCTGCACATTTTATACATGTTAAATCTACTTATAAAGCGATTAATATTGCTGATTTTTTTATCAAATAAATATTTAGATTGCATGGAATTCCTAAGATGGTGGTTTTCAAAAAAGATGGTGGTTTGTAGAATTGGATACTAATCTGAATTTCAACACAAGCTATCATTCATAAATGGATGGGAAAACAGAACGAACAAACCAGATTATCGAAGAAATGTTGCAAATGTACGTAAGGACAAAACCAACTAAGTGGGAGGAGTACCTCCACTTAGTTTAATTTGCTTACAACAACGGTTATGACACATCAACTAATATGAGTCCCTTCGAAGTATTATATGGGAGGAAATGCACAACCACGATTAGTTGGGAAAATCCAATTGAAAGGATTATGGTTGGATCGAAAATTCTCCAGGAAATGGAGAGAATGGTAAAAAGAGTAGAGCGGAACTTAAAAGAGGCCCAAGATCGAAAAAAACGTTATGTACATTTAAAAATAAGGCATCACAAATTTCAAATCGGGGACCATGTTTATGTAAAAGTCAAAGAAAGAAGGAGTTCTCTAAAGCTAGGAAGTTGTTAAAAGTTGGCACCAATATTTTGTGGCCCATTCGATATTTCCTGTGGTGTATCAACTAGAACTTCTTGCAAATTTAAAAGTTCATAATGTGTTTCATGTTTCATTACTAAAAATGTATATTCATGATCCTACTCACGTCATTGATTGGAACATGGTACATGTGGAACTATAATGCAAGTTCCAAGCAAAACCTCTGCGCATTCTGGACATGAAAGAAACAATACTATGGAACAGATCCATCGCCCAGGTAAAAGTGCAATGGAAGCACTTTAGCCCTCAAGAGGACACTTGGGAATTGGAAGAAGATATGCTGAAATCTTATCCAACCCTATTCTGAGAGAGGAATGAACATTGAGGACAGTGTTGTACTTAAGGAGGAGAGGATGTAATATCCTCAAAATTTAGATAATTAAATTCTATGATGAATTTTGAAATAAATTTTTGTTTTTGGAAAATTCGAATTTGGAAATTATTTTCTATTTATGGAAAATCCAAATTTGGAATTTTGGATTATGTAATTAATTATCTGATGACTGTTTTGTAAATATTTCCCTTTCCCAGCTGTCCTCTTTTATTGGACACATGTATGAGACAAGATTTTTAATAAATTTAATGTTGGAAGGCAAATGGAAGAACCATGTTAAAAATAGTTGATCATGACTCCATGAGTGGGGAACAAGTTTGAGTTACCTCAAGGATGACTTTTATAAGTGGTAGAAGTGGAATTTGAGCACTAGAAGCCCCTAAAAATTACGGATTTGTAAAGCTGTGAATTTCCCCAAGGAGCGAATGAAAGACCTAGGTACAAGAATGCATGTATAGACAACATATGGGTGATGCAGGACGTTGCTTAGTATGTTGGTGTCCTTAGTATGTTGGGAATGGATAATTGTTTGTTGTTATGAGCATTGTTAGTGTGAGGAAAAACAATTTATGAAATGTTGACTATAGCTAAGGAGGATCATTCAATTTTCCCTTATGGGCTCATGCTCAGGCTAGGGGGTGAGCAGGACAAGTGATTTTGGTTGTTTTGTTCTATGGTTGGGTGAAATGTCGATGTTCAACTTGTGTTCTAGCATCAGTTTTCAAATATGTATCTCATCTTGTATTCCATTGTCAATATTATATTTATGGTTATTATCTGTTAGGAATATATTGATTGTTGTACATGTAACGAAGATCAATGTTTTTTAAGGGACTGTATAACCATGTTATATTATGGCTTATCATAGTTAATGACACTTGTAATAATGTTTATTTGAAATATGATGGTTATACATATATATTAAACTATTTATATATATTTATAAACTTTTCTAATAAAATTTGTTAATCACAATATACATTATTGTATCCGAGTTATTATTTAATAAAATTTGTTAAACACAATACAAAATATTGCATCTTTAATAATATAAATTTATATCTTACCAGATTTTAATGGTTATTATGAACTTTTCTAATAAAATGGTTTAATCACAATATACATTATTGCATCCGAGTAACTATTTATGAATAGGAGAATTAACTAAATGGCAATTTTCAAAGTAATGATTGATTAATATCGTTCAATATCATTCCGCAACCTCGGGCAAAGTTGACGAATTTATTCGCAGGCCATTCATTAATCTTGTTCAAAATGGTCGGATCTCATATCACAACTTCGAGTATTGGTCAAATTGTCACTTCGAAACGTTTATTATAACTACTATTTTATTACAGACCACTAATAAGTAGTGATCCAACTTCGAAATGTCTGATCACTTTTAAATTTATTCTTGTCTTCTTTTTTCCATAGCTTTAAAGTCTTTGAACTTGGAAAAAGTTTCATATTTATTCTTCATGAAATATACGCATGGCATCGTGCTAAAATCATCAATGAGGGTCAAAAAATAATAACTTCCCCCTATAGATTTTGTTTGTATTGGATCACATAGATCTGTATGAACTAGTTCTAAGGGTGCACTAGCTTTGTATGTGGAAACAAAGAGAAAAACATCTCTATGGTGTTTTCCTAAGACAACATTCAAACAACCGATTCTGACATTGTATGGTAGGGAGACCTTGGACCATAAACTTCTTGTACAACTTACTGAGACTATCAATTGACAAGTGGCCATATATGTAATGCCAAAACCAGGACTCATCGTTTTTAACAACAGTATAAGGCTCAAGATTAATAACATTTTTCATCTTCATAGAATACATACGGTTTGGGGTCATTTGAACTTTAGAAATAATATGGTCACTAGGAGGTTTATCATGGATAACACAAACATAGCCCTGAAAAACATCATTGTATCCATTATTAGATAGTTGACCTACACTAATGAGATTGTATTTTAAACCATTGACATAATACACTTCCTAAATATCCTTTTTCTCATTTTTTTTAGAAATAACATATACTGTACCCTTTCCTTGAACATTTACAAGGAGATCATCTCCTAAATTAACTCTATTCTTGACATAATCATCAAAATAAGAAAATAACGCTTTGTTACATGCCATGTGGTTGCTATAACCACTGTCCAGTACCCACACATCTGCATCATCAGTGTACTTTGTAGTGGCATGGCATGAGAAGAATAGGGTTTGTGGTTCCTTCTCCTCTGCAACATTTGCTTGCTCCATATTTCCTTTTTTCTTGCAACATTCTCACTCATAATGTCCATATTTTCTGCATTAGTAGCATTGGATCTTCGATTTGTTGATCCATCTATTTTTACTGTGTCCTCTACCTCGACCTCTTTTGCTTGATAAGTTTTCTTGTGATTTATTTGAGTCAGTATGAGGTTTTTCGGTGCTCTCTGATCCAGATCTACCTCTAGATATTATTGTTCCTCAGTTTCTTCCACCATGGCCTCATCATCTGCTTATGGAGGCTTGATTATGAAAGTGTGAACTCTCTAATGTCTTGATTCATGTTATAGAAGAGTGCCCATGAGTTTATCTATTTGAAACTCTGATAAATCCTTCGATTCTTCGATTGAAACCACAACCAAGTCGAATTTCTCAGAGATACTCCTCAACACACTTTCTCCACAACAGTCTAATATGAAATTTCTTTGCCTTGGGTGCAAAGTTGATACACTATGTGCTTGAGCCGCATTATAAACTGATCAATTGTCTCTGAATCATTCATGAACGATGTCTCAAAATTTCTTCGTAAGGTGTGCAAATTCACAATCTTCACTTTTTATGTTCGTTGATATGTGTTTGCAAGAAGGTCTCAAGCATGCTTGGCACTCTTTACATCTTCAATCTTTGGAAATATTGAGTCTTCCACCCCTGCATTATTATCCATAATGCTTATGAGTATTTCTTCTACATTTCATTGTAGAGTCTTCGATCTTCTCTGTTTGATCTCTTTGTTCATCGTCCAACTTTGTAAATGGAGTTGTGATCATATCTAAGCATTCACGACAAATCAGAAACACTCTCATCTTAGGCATCGAGGTTCTATAGTTAGTTTCGCTCAATACAGGAGTCTACATTAGTTCTCCTCCTCGGCTCGTCGTCAGCTACTCCTGCACTTCGATGTGAAGAGGCTAGCTTACTCATTCTGAGGGCAGGACTCAAGCCTGCTCTGATACCATGTCAAATATACAGGAAAAGAACAAACATGAACAAGTCATAAAAAAATAGTAAAAAAATAATCCCCACAACAACCTCCCTGATACAGGGAGAGTGTTGAGTTCTTCCTTTATCTATATTTGGCTGAAATATGGAGAACATTTATGACAAAGCACAATGAAACTTTCTCCACTACATCAACCTATTTTATAACTACTATTTATTTACCACCAATAAGTAGTGATACAACTACTACTTATTTATTACTATTCATTGATTATAGGGATCCAACTTAACTATCTAACACAAAGGGGTTTGATATTATTGACGGTGCAATAAAATTTAAATACACGACCCATTTCTTATTATTGTTGCATGAAAAAACAGAAACTAGTGATTTATCTCTTCAGCCAAGACCATCTACCCGCTGATATTGAACATGGCATCATCTTTTTCAATTATATAAGGGTGATTCGATCTTTTTTAGGGATTCGATCTTGAAAACCGTAATTCTGAGTAATTTATTTTTAGCCATGCTACAGATTTGTATCAACATCACAGACATATATCTACAAGATTTGCAACCAGTGACATATCTATTTTTTGGTTTGCAATGCAAATATACAAGTCTCCGAAACCATTGGAATTGTGGAGAGAATAACAAAGAGCCAGAGGGAATCACATCTATAAATCATGGAATTGATGAATCTCTCTTAATACAGTTAGTTTTTTTTTTCTCTTGGTGCATTCCTTATTTGATTAATATTTTTCTATTAATATACCTAAAGGTTATAGTGTTCATATTCATAGTTGGTGCAATTCATTATTTAATTATTTTTTTCTATCTAATAATAATGTTTTTCTATTAATCTAAAGGTTATAGTGTCCATATGTATGGCTGGTGCCATTCATTTTTCAATTTTTTTTTTCTATTGATTTAGACATGAAGGCTAGAGTATCTATATGCATGGATTTCATGGATTCCCCATGTGATTATCTCTTTATTTTTGCAGTTTTTGTTCTATTGCAATGCAATACATTATCTGTACTTTATCCTACAAGTTGGAAGGAAATCACTGCAATTTCCACCTGGCAAGGGATCATTTGTATCAAATAACTCCATCTCTCAACAACATGCTCATTTGTGTCAAACTGCCTTGCCACGGCATATAATGACAATAAACCAAATGAATAGCATCATCAAATAACTCCATCTCTCAACACCATGCTCACTTGTGTTAAACTGTCGGCATATAATGACAATAAATCAAATGAATAACATCATTCAAATAAAGGATTAGAGATAAGAAGTTGTTACAAAATTGAATTCTTTACAATAAATTGTTACTCTAATATAGACTTCAATATAGAAAGAGAGGTTGTGTGAATTGTACACTAAAATAGGAGACTAAAATAAAGAAGACCTACAACTAACTAGATTTAGAACAACTTCTTAAATAATAAAATCAAATAATTTATGTAGAAATAAATTATACATTGCAATAACACCACAAACTTAATAATATAATAAAAAATAATATATATTCAGCACATCAGAAAAATAAGAATTAAATAAGAATTAATAACTACAACAAATGATGAGTAAGATCCAACACGTTGACGAAAATTGATATACCAAAATCATATATTTTTTTTCATATTTTAGTTGTATTTAATTAACTCTTAAATATGCTTTATTATGTATATGAACTTAATTTTTAAATAATTTAAGTGCAATCTTTTAACTTAATTCATAAATTTTGTTTTAAAATAGCTGAACAAATAGATTTAATGACATCAAGTGGAACTGCAATTCTTTTATGAACCATTCACCGAGATTCGTACTAAAAGATACGTGTCAAATAGTACTGAAGATGTTTTACTTGCTAAACATAAGATACATTAATCTGGCTGGAAAGGTAGTGCTCCATATGTCTAATATTAATTAGAAGAATATTCATAACTAAATTGGTTGGTAGAGTATTTTGTGCTCCATATGTCTAATATTAATTAGAAGAATATTCATAACTAAATTGATTGGTAAAGTAAAAGACATTATTTGTCAAATTAGAATGAAGCATATTGAAGTACACTGTTATTTTGTGATAGGTATTGTTGAAAAATATTTTGATGAAAAGGTTTCATACTTATTATTGAATCAATGTTAATGTTTGTAATATATATTTTTTTATATTCAAATTTTGAACATATATGTGTTTTTATAGTCTTAAAAGCAGTTTGATGGGTATTTTTTACACATGGTTTTGGTTTTGAGCTCAATTTAATTTAATAAGATTCAGTAAATTTAAGTGAAATGATATTTTAAAATACAAATACGTATCGTAAACATTATATAATATTGTTTTTTTTTTTTATTGTAAACATTATATATTATTATTTTTTATTTATTTTTGTTATTTTGTTAATATTTTTGGAATAAATTTTTTAACTTCTATCTTCCACAAATACAATATCATTGAAAACTTTCATTCATATATATATAATTCGTTTAAATACTTAAAAACCTTAAGACCTGCACTAAGAAAAACTGACCTTTCAATAATCCCTCGAATTTGTCTTCTCTATGATTCTCCACTCCACTACTTTTCAACCCTAAGTGGAAGAAAAGGCCCAAAACGACCTCAACACGTCATGAAACCGTTCAGCCCTAAGTGGAAGAAAAGGTCCAGAACGAGCTTAACACGTCATGAATTTCTAAATTCACTACTCCAGTAGCGTTCAAACCTAATCGGAAGAAAAGGTCCAGAAGTACCTTAACACGTCATGAACATCACGTCACGAATATCTAAATACATATATAGTGGAGATAATGCAATGAAGAAAAGGCACTATGTTCATGGCATGGGATTTTAAGATACAGCACTCAATAAAAGGTCCGCACTAAAAGAAAACGGTCATTTGGTGATCCCTGATTTTTTCTTCTTAATGATTCACTCCACTTCCCTTCGACCCTAAGTTGTCCAAAACTACCTTACACATCATAAATTCCTAAAATCATATATTACCATGATATTGTTGCTTTCTGAAATAATATATAACCAATTCGAACACTCTAAATGAGATTGTTTGCTCTATAATACATGTGATAGAGGAACAAACGCTTTGTAAATCTTAATATCATCATGAATATGTTTTTATATAACGTTTTTAAGGATTTTAACAACATTTATAATATAGAATATTTAATAGCATTGATAACTAGTTAATAATAATAAATGTATTATAAATAAACAACAACATACCCATATCTACACAACAACATCACAACTTTAAGGATGAAACTCAATTGAATCAATGTTTCTTGGTATCTAGCCAAAAGGAAAAATAAAGTAGAAAAAAAAACATGAAGAGAAAGGGGCAATAATATATATTTTTTGTTAAGTTGATAGTGGAGAAATGGTTACAAGCCTCATGAAGCACTTTGGGCTTATATATTTAAATAGGAAATATCTCAAACATTTTTGAGATGTACAAAAAACCAAATGTTTGAGAAACCTACTTTGTATTGTAACTGCAAGGGGCCTGTTATCACCACCCAACAATCTCTACCTTGAAAACAATTATAGTGGAGAAATGGTTACAAGCCTCATGAAGCACTTTGGGCTTCTATATTTAAATAGGAAATATCTCAAACATTTTTGAGATGTACAAAAAACCAAATGCTTGAGAAACCTACTTTGTATTGTAACTGCAAGGGCGTGTTATCACCACCTAACAATATCTACCTTGAAAACAATTGTCCTGATATGCTACCCAATGAATCAATCATCACCTTTCTTGTAAGACAAGAGAACCCAAACTCAACCACAACTTCTCTAACTATACTAGTTACGTGAACATGTCTGCATATTTTTCTCCAGTATGGACCATTGCATCTCCATCAATAAATTTTCTTACAAAATGATGCCTTGTCCAATTTTGATATGCTAGACTGTTAGTCAAATGCACAAGATGTGATACATAAGCTGACGTAGATATCATCTTGTCCAAATCTCCTGGATCAACATAACCAAACACTAAGTCACTACAACCACTGTAGGTGATACCCGTGCTTCTAAAATACCAAAGCATGCATTTTCATGTTCTTTACCTAGTTTTTCCATGTGTCCATTGACAACACCAACTACACAAACTGCATGTGAAATATTTGAACATTCTATCACAAATATCAATCTTCCTATTGTATTAGCACATGGTAGACGAGACACATAATCATTTTCTTGCCTACGACGAGGACAAAAAACTTGCAAAAAGATCACAATGAAAGCTAAAGGGATATTTACCAATTTCACAATCTTCATATTGAACCTCATTGATGTCGTCACCATATACTTCTATTGTGATAGCCACAAATTATCATTTTTTCTAGTCTTTGTGTACTTCTATGCTCAAGATTTGTCTTGATGCTCCTAGATCCTTCATATAAAACATCCTAACCAACTAGGCCTTTAACGTGTTGATCTTAGCCATGCTTTTCCTGCAACAAGAAGATCGTCAACATCTAACACCAAGATAATGAATATGCCATTGAAACTTTTGAGGTAAACACAATAATCATACTCACTTATAGTAAATTTTTGGCTCACCATGAAGGACTCAAATATTTTGTACCATTTCCTAAGTACCTTTAAACCATACAATGATTCTTTTGCAAACAAATCTCCCTTTACTATCGTGACCAATTTCAGATAATTCCATGTATATATCTCATATATCCGTTAATGATGATTTTGTGGGAAGAAAGATCCAACAATCTATGTCCCTTAATTGTATCAGTGTAACCAACAAATATACAAAACTTTGTTGCCTTGACAGAATCAATCCAATTGAGCCAAGTGAGTGTTCACCCCTCGCCTCTAGGATAATTGCAGTCGAGTATCCTAAGCCATTTTAAAGGATTTATTACATGCAATCCATGAGCTCTAAAAAACACGACTACCAAAAAACATGTTCCCGAAATGACAATCGTGATGTAGTGAGCCAAGATTACCTAACATTCCTCCACTTAACTTGGGGTTTCCCATGACTAAATCCAACCAAACATCCTTTAAAGTTTGAGTATGAAAATATTCCATGCTCTCCTTATAAACTAGGTCTATGTCTAGCCTTTACTCATGAAATTTCAAACATGGGAAACTTTGTGTTCCTTGTTTTCTCCATTCTTTGAAGAAGGAAGGTAACACTAACATCATCATGAAATTTCAAACATGCGAAACTTTGTGTTCCTTGTTTTCTTCATTCTTTGAAGAAGGAAGGTAACACTAACGTCATCATTGATGTTGAAGAGACCAATGGAAATATGTTTAAGAGCAATGTAATTAAGAACCATCCTCCCATTATGCTCTATGGCTATTTCAAACACACACTTACTTCCAAGTGAAAATGGAACATTCGTGGTAGCCTATCATACGCATCGCCATTGTTCCAAATGGCCCTCACTGCCTCCCGAACTCTCCCGAGGTCTGTCAATAGAGATACCTGAAGATAGAAATCCCTTGGGACACATCCTATTGTCCTTTGTAATCAACCCCAACAATATATTATGACTTGTCACCTCACCTTTACACAATTCCTGCTCCTCCCTCCATGCAAACATCACGGACTTAATTGCCCTCTCTCGAACACATGAATTGGTCGTCTCCAACAACCAATATTCAACAACAAAGAGATTCCTCGACCTTCACTCAACTACCATAGCTCCCAAGCCGACTGCCATGACTGCATTGATATGGATCAATAGACATGAACATGAATGAATCCTTCGTATGAATGGTAGCATGAATGCATCGATTCATCCATCTATATCCATCTATACATGTGACTGAGGTGACGAGAATATGCTTTTGTTGACCTCTCTATCTTGGGTCACTGCTCCACCTATTGATAGACGAAGTGTCGTTCCCCTCTATCTCTGGCTCTACTCGGCCAAGGTGCACTGCCTCCACGAGTTCCTCAATACTCACGAATTACCAAACCAACTCACGGACAAAATGACATTTCCTTACTCATGGAAAGAAGTTGACCCTCGGCTCTTGTCTAGATCAATGACCTCTTGGTTCTAGACTCACGGACTCACTAGCTCAGGATTTCTCCACTGCTTGATGGACTCACTGAGTCATTCCCCAAATCGTTATGCTACATCAAATCCAGCCTCCATTTACAATCGGCAAATCCAACCTCCATTTACAAACGGCTTTGGGTTCCACCCTCCCTTCAGTAAAGAAAGGCTCAACCTTCACGTGGGCTTCAGCTAACAACTGTTTTTCCTTTGTTGGCAGATCCATCCGCGACTCCAAAACTGTTAGAATAAAGCTTACTCTAGTAAGAGATAACTGTTGTAACTATGAGTTTCAACGAGACTGTTGTAACTGTGAGTTTTCTAGGTTTACTATTATTAGCTAATCAGATCCACTTAAGTTAGTGATTTGCATGCTATATATGTAACCTCCATTCGTTTTTTAAGCAATGAAAAGCGTTTTGTGTTGTATGAATTAATTCTTCCAATCTTTATTTTGGTATCAGAGCGGGAGTAATGTTGAACGCGGTGTGGAAGAGTGCGTGAGCAGTCTAAGCGTGGAGCTATTCGTGGAGATATGCGTGGAGAGTTAATTATTTGCAGAGAGAGAAGCTGCTATCGTTTTTTCTGATCGGGCCCGCGTGAAGGGTATAGTCGCTGCTGCCATCAGGAACTGTGTACGCTGTTCACACCTATGTATTTTCAAGTGGAGCCACAGATATACGCTACTGTGATTGCACCGAGCTGTGATTGCACCGATTAGTGTTCTACGGTGATCGATTTATTGCATGGAGTCTGGAGCGTGAGGTTGTTGGTGCGGTGAGGTTGCTACAGCGATTTATTGCATGGAGTCTAGAGCGTGAGGTTGTTGGTGCGGTGAGGTTGCTACAGCGTGAGTTTTTTTTTTTGAGTTACTCACGATTTGCATGCATGCATATGTGGAGCATTGAATAAGATTTTCATGCGTTGGATAGTTTGAGAGTGAAGTATAAAGTTTTCTTTTAAATAAAAATGGAGAATATTACATTGGAAAAATTTAATGGTTTTAACTTTCATACTTGGAAAGTAAAAATACAACTTCAAATGATGCATAGGAATTTATGGGGAATAGTGAAAGGTACAGAGAAGGCACCTACAGATACTAGACAATTAATTGAATGGGAGAAGAAAGATGATAGAGCCAAGGCCATTCTTGGATTGTCTCTTGCAGATTCCCAACTACATCTAATAGATTTTAAAAAATCTTCTGCAGAACTGTGGGCACAATTGAGTACAATATTTGGGGAAAATGTTGTAAATGCCAAGTTTTCATTGAAATTGCAGCTATTCAAATTAAAAATGCATGATGAAGTATCATTGTCTTCTCACATAAATAATCTAAAGTCTTTGTTAGCACAGTTGGCAGAG